>NQMI01000083.1:190821-209509 GCA_002270565.1 Stenocarpella maydis
CCTTTAGACCTTGCTATTCCTTAGCTTTTAAGAGGATATTTGTAAAGGCAGGTTTGATTAGCTTAATCTTATAGCTATAGCTTTCTATAGGGATATAGAATATTATAGCATTAAGAAGTTTGCTAGAAGCTATCTAGAATTTTTGCTTTAAAAAGGAAGGATAAGCTTACCTTACGTTTAAAGATATTAGTCTCTAATTGCTAATTACCCTGAACTTAAGAGTAATATATCTCTTAGGGAATTAAAGAATGATTTCTAATAAAGAGGAGGTGGTGCTAGAAATATAGTAAGGGACTTCTATTATGGCTAGAGAGGGGAAAAGTAAAATAAAGGGTAATTTAATTGGTCTGAGTAAGACTGAAAAGTTAACTAAAGCTAAGCCTAAATAAGGACCCCTAATCTCCTAGACCCCTAAAGCTAAGGCTATAGATGCTATCCTTACTACCTTAATTAAAATACTGATTTTAGATATTCTCGCGCTTAGCAAGACTAATGCTATTTTGATTAGAGAGCTCCTTGCTTATAGGGATAATACCTCTCTTGATGAGTAGCCTTTTGAGCTAGTCCCGGATAGGGATATACTTTGAGCTATAGGTTTAGGACTTAATATGGTTTCTGCTTTATCTAAAATTGGATATAAGTAATGCTTAAGCTCTAATTAGATATATATTGTTAGGTATAAGGTAAATTTGATATTGTTTTAAACTGCTGATGTGGTGAATCGTGGTTGCTGCGGATCTGCCTATTTAAATGTTAGGATTGCTTTGGAGAGCTATAAGACCTTTTTAGCTCTGCTGAATATAGGTGCTAAGATGAATCTTCTTCCTTTATTTTATTGCTGCTAAAATAAGTTGTTTTATGCTTTACTTTAAGATATGAACTCTATGGTTTATAATGGAGTGTTATTTATATTAATTGGAGTAACTAAGGAGTAGGTATATATTAGCTATAATGGGATAAGGGCTATTTTCTTTATTATAGATAATAAAATATATAATATTACTTATAATATTCTTTTAGGGATGCCTTTATCTTTAGATATAAATTTAACTTTTAAGTGATTAAGGGGGTTCCTTTTTGTATATATTACTTTTGATGGGTTGCAAGTGATATGTGGGCTAGGGAGGAGGAACTAGAAGCCCTTTTAGGTGGCTGCTACTAAAGTAGTTTTCCATTTGGATGGGTATATACCTTAGAGACCTGCAACCTGATTCTAGCTGGATCTAGAAAAGGGGGCAGATCCCTATTAATGGGATCTATCCTTTAATATGCCTAAAGAAATTCATTTGTGAGAGGGGAATTTAAGAGTTAGTAGTACCTTTTCTTTGGGAGGATAACCCTCCTGAAAGTTAATAAACTGGGAGGAAGCTATTAGAGGTAGCTGGATATAATGTCTTCCTAAATATGTTGGATAATATACTCTATCCTACTACCCCTGATTAGGATGATGATAATTGGTACTAAGACTGGTTTCTTTCTAGCTGGATGGTTCCTTAAGTATAGGTATGCTTGGATATAGATAGCTTATATAATTTAGATTTATTGGATTTAGCTAATTAGACTTAAAGGATAATACTATATATGGATATTCTGCTTATTAACCCTAATAACCCTAAGCTAAAGGAATATGAATTCTGGGATAAGATATAAAAAAGTTAAAATATAAAAAAGTTAAAATATAAAAAAAAAGTTAAGATAATATTATGTTTCTAATTAGATAAGTATACTTCTCTTAGGACTATATGCAAGACAAAAATCATCAGTTCTTGATTTACTGCTAAAAGAAGTATTAGTAACCTGAAAAACTGGATCCACCCTAGCCTTGCCTAACCCTTCTGATTACCTTACGACTATAACTGAAGATCCATGGGCTTATACTTGAACTTTCTGGGCATATATCTGGTGATCTTGCCTATAGCATCCGCGCAAGTTTCCTTATATCCTATCTTAGTGGCTGCCTTAGTGTACTTACCTAGTAAGAGCTCTAAAGGAGGTATATTTGGAGGCTCATTAATTAGATTGGGACACGCGTTAGTAATATAATTATAACTGCTTTCGGAAATCTTTAGTATCTTAAAATTGCAAAGGTAACCCTTAATATAGTAGATATAATTAGTATAAGCATTATCTTGAAATCCTTAGAGCGATTAGCACTTAAAGAAAGGGATTATAATGGGGATAATGCCTTAGAAAATTATTTGGTTACAATTGGCCCCTATCTGCTATATGCAATAGTTGCATGAGTTCGCATTGTGACGACTAAAGAAGGCAATAAGGAGAGCCGGGCCCTAATAAAGGTTATTCCCCTAGCATAGTTAAGATATATACTTCTTATAAGGGCTATTATTTATGTGCTTAATAAAAATGTTATTCAGACCTCCTTTAATTAGAGTGCTAAGGTGAGACTATAGGTACTCACAAGCCTCTAAGGCTTTTAGGAAGGGAAAGAATAGTTTGAGTAGCTTAGATTTGCGTGTTAAGGAGAGGGTCTATAGGATATAAAGACCCTTGCCTCTGCCCTTAAGGTTATATATCTTAATATTTATTATAAAGGCCTTATAAAGCGGTAATTTATAGACCTAGTTTCGTGAAAGGATTGCATTCAGCTGAAAATAAGTATAGATGCCCTCTTTATAGATAGGAGGAGGATTGTATGTTTTGAAGATCCTAATAATAGGAGGTGATTGCTTCTTACCCTTTCCCTTCTCTTCTTAGCTTAATTAAGGAGGAGAAAATATAGTAATGGTGAAGCTTGTTTAATTAGAGAGGCTTAATGGTTTAATGATAAGATTGATGATTAATAGTTAATAATGCTGTTGGGGGGAAGTTGAAGAAAAGGATTAGTAGGGGGAAAGCGACTTTAAATATGAAAAGTTGGAGAGGGGAGCTCTTATTAGAAGCATTTAAAGCAGCAAAGGTTGCTGCCTAGCAGAAAAGGGAAGGAAGTTAAGTAATTTACTAGCTTAAGTGATTCACCTATCTTAAGGCTCCCCTTCTAATAAAAGCCTACCTTTTTGCTATAACCTCCAACCTAACTACTTCTTCTATAACTACTATACCTCGGCTAATCTCTGATTAGCATAGTATAACTTGCATTATTAAGACTTAAAAGCTGCTGTAACTATTAACCTCTACCCTTAAAACTCATTACCTTCCCTCTATTACCTAATTTCTCCTTGCCTTAGCACCCTTTTCCCCCGGTCTGACTGATTAGAAAGATGTCTTCCTTAAGCTAGTAAATGATAAAGAAAGGTAAGGGAAAGAAGAAGGGATTCCTGTTGATCCAGTTCACAGCTATTAATAGTCTAAAAGGCTAAGTTAGCCCTATGAATGATCCTGATGCCCCCGTGCCTACTGTTGAGTACCCAGACCCTTCTGATTAGGTTGGCCTTAAAGTATGACTTTTAGTGTTGCCCTTTATTATGAATTTTGATGATATTAACCCTATATGGCAGCTAAGATTTCCTAATTTATATAATATTTATAATTAAGGAAACTGGGATCGCGGAGCTAGTGTAGACCTAATAAAAGACCCGTTTGAAATTAGAATCCTTAATAATGGGTTGGTACTCTCCCAAGCTTTTAATATATCAGACCTTTTAGTATAACCGCCATTCTTTTAGAACTAAAAATGGGGGTATAGTGATTATATGCAGTAGGTGGTGGATATATATTTTAAGGGCGTTAATCCCTATCCTTAGTTTAGAGACCCTCCTGGGCAGAAGAACCTGTTTGGCACTCACTATAGTGACTTCCTTATGACCCTTTATGATGCAGAAGGTCTCCTAGCTCAAGAGGCATACCTGTATACTAATCATATTCTAGGGCTTATTAATTAGCAGCTGATTGATTTTAGTAACCTGGTCTTTATGGTGCTTATAACCTATAATATTAATGGAGAACCCCCTAGATTATAAAGATACTACTTACTAAAGGATAGCCAGAGGTTTATTATCTAAGTTATATATACCCCAGGCTATTAGGTATTAAGCATCTTTAATAGGGATACCAAACGACTTGGTATAATTAATACTCATCCTGATTGGAGAACTTATGATAGGATATACCCTTATATAAGGAACTATATTGCATACTTCCTTACCCTTAGGCTACCTAAAGGATTCTCAAAATAAGCATGCACGGCGGTCTAAGTGAAGGTTATGCTGCAGCTGGGATTAACTGCCTATAGACTCCTTATAGCCACCTATGTTGCCTTTTTCTTCTGAGAAAATTATGGAAAGAATAGCTAGGAGTTTGGAGATTGGAATAAGACCAGGCTGCTTGAATCCGCCCCTCCTGGCTTGCCTACTAAGAAAGCCTTAGCTTTTATCTAGGGTTTTGCTATCCGATTGGAAATTAATGGATCCAGGCGTCTAATTAGGGGCATCTAGAATACTCTAGTTATTAGCTATAATAAGTATGAGAGGCTTATAGTAGGAAAGAATGTTGTATATTCTTAAGCTGATATCTTAGGGATAAATAAGGGTGAGACTAAGTATTACGCTATACCTAGTATGGGATTAGAATTGGGATAAAATCTGCTGGGCTTCCTTATAGTGAGATTTAATAAGGCTAATTTTTTAAGGCTTACTAATGTCCAGACTTCTAGGTTGAGTAAAACTCCTATTACCCCTAATAGCTTGAAGAACCGGCTACCTATCCTAATATTTAAGATACCTGGTGCAGTTGTAAAGGATCTAATTATGATATTTAGGCTTAAACTTTATAAGGACCCGTTTAAGATACCTGAGCTTCTGCCTTAGGCAGATAGGGCATGGATATATGGAGAAGATAGTCTTGGGATACTGAGTGAAGTAAGAATTGCTTTATGGATGCCTGATTGGAGTAGGGCTGGAATGCTATAGGGTAACCCTATTAAACTTCTCTTGCGGCAGATATTAGAGGCAAGCATTAGGAATATATCTTTAGGAGGAAATATGAATATGGGTGGGATAACCCCTAAGCGATTGGGTATCTTAAGGTCTTTATTATTATTTCTGTCCTCTGTTCCAGCTATGCTGCTACTATATTGCCTATTGCCTGCTATAATAAGAATTATAATGATTTAAGAGTATAACCGGAATGCAAGCAAGTGGGTGGGGACTGAGGAAGCAAATTACTAGGTTCTCATGCTAGCAATTAGTAATAGCTATTAATCCTAGGCTTATAAAAAGGCGGCTAAGCGAGAGGAGAAGGATTGCAGATCGAGCGTACTATAGCAGAATGAGAGTAGGAATAAGCGGGCTAGGAATCAGGAGCTATAAAGAGTCTAATAGAGCTAAATTCAGGTAGCTTATCTAATTAAAGGAGGAAAGTAATTTTGGTTGTTTTGGGCGGACTATTGCTTATTCTTTATAATGGTTTGAAGAGGGGTATGTTCTAGGGTTTAGGGGAACCAGTATATTTCAGAATCTAGAGGAAAACCAGCCTTAGTATCCCCCCCCCTTTAAGACTATAAGAAGGGGCCTTCCTATATTGCTTTTGAGAAATTTCTAGTCCTAGAGAATTAATCTTTTTATACCTTATAAATTTATATCTATTAGATATATATATATATATTGTGAAATTATTTCTTATGCCCTCTTTTTCTATGTCTCCTTTTTGGTACCTTCTATTCCCCTTATAACTCTCCTATCGCATTAGGGGCTCCTCTTCTTGCCTTCCACGCTCCTCTTGGGGTGGTTGCTTGATCAGGGCTCTGGCAGAATGTATGCCTTTTTATGTGTGAGGAGGTTTTATCCTCTTGCTCTCCCTCTGGGCCCGTTTTCAATATACTTCTTATAAGGGCTACTATTTATATACTTAATAAAAACATTATTTGGACCTCCTTTGACTAGAGTCCTAAGGTAAGAGTATAGGTACTTATAAGCCTCTAGGGCTTTTAGGAAGGGAAAGAACAGTTTAAGCAGCTCAGACTTATTCAGCGGAGCGGGACGTGTATCGAGCATGCGAAGCGTGCGAGATATGCGGCCCACGTAGCGTTCTTACCCAGCGTAATTACCCGAAAGTTATCTGAGTCTGGATTGGTCCGTTAAGAATCCTTAAGTCTTAATTAGTTAATGATAATGTACCTCTGAAAGTATTTAGCCGAGAGGAAATTATTAAGAAGATATGTCGTTAAAAATCGTCCGTTGTTAAAGAGGAAGGCGCAAGCCGGAAGGGGGCATGGGCCGGAAGGAGGCATGGTAAGGCGCTACAGGCTCAGCACCGCAGGCAGGGGGTCCTAGGGGGGAACCCCCTAGAAACAACAAAAGGACGCCTTCAGAACAGACTGAATCTATCACCAAGTTGCTTTAAAATAGTTAATTCATATCATTTAGCAGTTTCTATGGTGTTAATAATAAAGAGGCGTAATTAATATGGAGCGTGCTTGGGTTGCTTAGTCAGCTAGGGGCTGCAGCCACTAGTGCCTACTGTAGATGGTTTGCTTCCTGCATACTACTATTCCTACCAATGTTAACCATTAACATTAACTTTTTTCCTCTAACCTACATCTAATTCTTTCCTTATCAACTGATTCCCATTATTAGAAGCGATTCCCATTGCCAAAATATCCTCCTGCAGTCTTTACAGCTATGCTCAGCATGTCGGCCGCTGCTAGCCCTCCTCCTCCCGACCCGCCGGGCGGTAGTGAGGACCCTTTTAAACCCCACAAACGCGATACTCGTAACAATAGCAAGATCTATGACTATAAGATTAAGAGCGTTGCTAAGCAGTATTATAGCTGCTAGAATATTAAATCCCTTATGTAGTTTGCCCCAAAGTACGGCAAGCAGCCGGTGAAGAACTGCTTTGCCTATCGGTCTGCCCACTAGGCTATAAAGGTAAGACCCCCTATCCTTATCTACAGAAATTTCTGCTAAATACTCTATAGTCCCAAGGATCTACTGTTTAGCAGGCCCTTTCCGCCCTCTCTCTGCCTTATTATCGGGCAGCTGTAGAATTAATATCCCCTCCTGAGGGTGCTAACCCTACTAAATACCAAGAGTCCCAGCTCCCGGCTCGTCTTCAGCCCTATCGCCTAGCACCCAGTCTCACCATACAATCTAGTTAGCATGAGGAGCCTGCTACTTCTGGGTATTATCCACTTGCCCGAGCCATACAGGAAGTTATCAAAGTTGCCCCGCTATCAAGCTAACCTGCTAGTAGCGAGGTTGAGATGGAGTCCCCAACCAGGCAGCTAAGGTATAATTACAGCACTTTGCTAACCCATAGCCGACATCCCCAACGCGGGTCGATCCTCCCAAGCCGAGGCATATCAGGTTCTGGCGTTAATTATAACAGGCCTACTTCTTAGATCTTTAAAGGCCAGACTAGCATTTATTGTGGGCTCTCTAAGCTATTCCACCATTATGGATGCATTAAAGGATATACTAATGCCGAGCAGCATGCTCATAATCGTCATCTTACTGAGCAGCATAAGCACTAGCACTAGCATTGCCACGGTGAGATCCCAGACCCTATACAACCAACCCAGGCCTTCCTCAGCCAGCAGCAAGCTGCTGTAGGTGTTCCAGGTGGTAATAACAATGGCGACTGGTTTGAGTGTTCAACCTATAGCATTCGCCGCTACCCTCGGCTATAAAGTAGCACTTACCCGGAGATCTGCATCTACTATAATAACGTCGATAATGAAGAGCAGCTAACCCCTTAGGACAACCAGTCTAGGTCGATCTGTATCGGTTGCCTTCATAAGTTTCCTCTTGCTAAGTTCCGCCCTGTGGCTGATAAGGATCCTATTGACTACTGCCGTGAGTGCATTTATTAGCTTACCCAGGATATTTAAGATGAGAGCAAGCGAGATAATAGTGATAATGGTTTCCTGCCTCAGTCCTAGATATTATCAACCCAGTCTTCCCGGGGTGGTAGCTGCTACCGCCGTAGTCCCAGCAATGGAGTGGGCCAGTATATCTTGCACATAAAGCGTGCGAGATACACATCCCGCTCCGCTAATCCCTGGGCCGCTGGGTGTGCGAGTTAACGATTGGCGAGTTGACGATTGCTTCGGGCTGGCAATAGAATGTAGATACTAGGGCTGACAATTGAGCCAGCGGCCCCAAGGTCTATTTTATATTAAGGAGAGAATCTATAGGATATAAAGACCCTTACTTCTACCCTCAAGGTTATATATCTTAATATTTATTATAAAGGCCTTATAAAGTAGTAATTTATAAACCTAATTTCATAAAAGGATTATATTTAGCTAGAAGCAGGTATAAATGCCCTCTTTATCAATAGGAGGAAGATTATATATTTTAAAGACCCTAATAATAAAAGGTAATTACTCCTTGCCCTTTCCCTTCTCTTCTTAACTTAGCTAAAGAGGAGAAAATATAATAATAATAAAGCTCATTTAATTAGAGAGGCGTAATAGTTTAATAGTAAGATTAATACTTAATAGTTAATAATGCTATTAGGGAGGAAGTTAAAGAAAAGGGTTAATAGGGGAAAAAGCAACTTTAAATATAAAAAGTTAGAGAGGGGAGCTCTTATTAGCAGCATTTAAAGCAGCAAAGGTTGCTACCTAGCAGAAAAGGAAAGGAAGTTGAGTAATTCACTAGCTTAAGTAATTCACCCATCTTAAGGCTCCCCTTCTAATAAAAGCCCACCTTTCTGCCACAACCTCCAACCTATCCACTTCCTCTATAACTACTATACCTTGGTTAATCTCTAATTAGTACAGCATAACTTGCATTATTAAGACTTAAAAGCTGCTATAACTATCAATCTCTATACTTAAAACTCATTAACTCCCTTCTATTACCTAATTTCTCCTTATTCTAATACCCTTTTTCTCCAGTCTAACTAATTAGAAAGATATCTTCCTTAAGCTAGCAAATAATAAAGAAAGGTAAGGGAAAGAAGAAGAGATCCCTATTAATTCAGTTTACAGCTATTAACAGTCTAAAGGGCTAAAGCAGCTCTATAAATAACCCTAACGCCGCCATACCTACTATTGAGTACCTAGACCCTTCTAATTAGGTTGGCCTTAAAGCACAACTTTTAGTATTACCCTTTATTATAAATTTTAATAATATTAATCCCATATAATAGTTAAGATGTAATGATCAAAGGTGTTTCCGAGTACGTTAATCCTGAAAGATCAAGGGTTTATGTTCGGAATACGTTGTCAGGCGGTTGTTGAGCAATATTGTTGACTTGACAATGATCACTAGCTGTGAGGCTATTCAACGTTGGGATTGAATACGTAGATTGACGACTGAAGAGTCTGTTCTACGAAAGCTACCTAATGTGGTGATGACTATGTCCTTATATGTTCTGACTCTTCATTCGTCGTCGACAGTATCGATGGTGATCCTGTCGATTGAGTGTTGCTCGATGGAATCGACAACGATCTCATCGATCGTGGTGGGTCCCTGACCCTAACCCTGATAAGGTGGCACCACTGATTGGATCAGGCGGGGCGCTCCTTTTGGGGGCCACTTCCCGACCTGCGGGGTTGTCTTCTGCGGTAGTCAGCCGCCAATGCGTGTGGCTTATAACAGCGTCGCGCACGCACTAGGCATACTTAGCGAAATTCGCCTAACTCGCAAGTCTAGGGTAACTCCTTGCACAAAGTCTAGGGTAATTCCTTGCACGAAGTCTAAGGTAACTCCTTGCTGAGCGGTTCCGTTTAACAGCAATACTACCTATAGGAGCTAAAAAGCAGATTAAACTCTATCTAGATTATAAGAATCTTATAACCTTTATAATAACTAAGACTCTTAACAAACAACAAATTATATATATAGAGTTCTTATTATAATTTAATATTAAGGTTATCCATAGAGATGGAATTAAAAACGTAAGAGCAGATATGCTTAATTAAAGACCCAATTATTAGGATAAGGATTTACCTATAGAATGGATAGTATTTGAAACTTGAGAAGATAGAAGCCTTATTCTTAACTGAGAGCTTGATGTTATAATTAGAGTTAACTTCTAAACTAGAAGAACCCCTACCAATTGAATAGAATATGATAAGTTAATTATAGAAATATATAAAGCACTAGTATATAGCTATTACGGTATTATAGTAATAATTAAAAGGATTTAGCAGAATTACTAGGTCCCTAACCTTAAGAAGAAGGTTTAAGATATCATTAGTAAATGCAACTTATGTAATAAAAACAAGGCCTCCAGATACAAACTATATGAATTGTTGAAACTACTACCAGTACCTATAGCTATATGGTTATCTATTAGCCTGGACTTTATCATTAAGTTACCTGTCTTATAAGAACCCTTAACTAGAGTACTATATGATAGTATTTTAGTAGTGGTTTATAGATTGAGCAAGTATATATACTTCATATTATACAAGGAAGCTAGCACTGTGGAAGAACTTGCATATATATTGTTATAAACTATTGTAAGCAACTATAAGATGGCATATGAAATTATCTCAAATAGGGACAAGCTCTTTATATTAAATTTCTAGAAGTTACTAATAAAGCAACTTAGAGTAAAGCACAAGCTCTCAATAATAGCACATCCGCAAACAAATGAATAAATAGAATAAATTAATTAGATTACAGAATAATACCTTTAATACTATATTATTTAATTATAGGATAATTGGGTTGAACTGCTACCACTAGTACAGTTTGCCTATAATAGCATAACTACTAGCATGACTAAATAATTACCTTTCGTTGCACTCTATAAATACGAACCTCAGGCATATTATAAACTACTGCTAGATAACACTCTAGCGGGATTAGCAGAATAAAAAGCAATATAAATCAGATAGGTTTAAAAGGATATCTAAGTAGAACTCTCTTTTATATAGAAATAAATAATAAAATATACAAATTAGAAAAGAATTAAAGTACTAATTCTTAAGGAGAGAGATAAGGTCTATCTTCTTTATTGAAACATTGAAACTAAGCAACCTAGTAATAAACTTAACTATAAGAAAATCAGCCCCTTTAAAATTTCATAAAAATGATTAAATACTAACTAAAAACTTTTATCACCTAAAGGACTAAAACAATATAATAACTTCTGTATTTCACTTCTCAAACTAGCACTAGAAAATGTAAAATTAAAAATATAAATTGAAACCATTAATAAATATAATAAGAAATATAAAGTAGAAAATATTATAAACTGAAAATAGCACTAAGGAATAATAAAATACTTTATTAAATGGAAAGGCTATAATTCTAGTGAAAACACATAGGAACCAGCCTAAAATTTAACCCACTATTATAACGAACTCAAAAAGTACTACATGCAAACTACCATAAAACAGCCACAGGAGCTAGAAACACGGCTTAGAAGCCCTATATATAATAAACCATAATAAACCAATATCATAATAAAACTATATAACAAATCCTAATCTTTACTATAGCTAAAATGAGGGAGACAACTAATAGGAGACTAGTTATAATAAAAACAACTAAAAACCAGTTACTAGTTATCTCCTCAGAAAAATCCACTAATACCAGTCACCCTTTCCAACTAACATCCTAACTACTAGTTATGCCTAAAAACTACCCAAACGGATACTAGTAATCGCACCCCACGCTCCAATAGGTACTAGTTATAAGAAAACAGGATCAGGATAATATAGCATAACCAGTAGATTAAGAAGTAGCCAGAAGCTAAAACCAATTAAGCAATAACAATATAAATTTTATTCCTAGTAATAAAATCAGGCACTAGATAAGACACCCATAAGCACACCCCCCTTATTACCAGTACCTATAAATTTAGACCAACTAATACTATTGCCCATTAAGGAACTCTAATTAAAAATACCAACCTTACCCTTAGAATATAGCTAAGCCTCTTGCACCACCATTCTACCAGCCTCCTCTATAGAACTCCTTTGCACAGCCTTAGCGGATTGCATAGCAATCCGCGCCTGCTTTACTTTAGCCTCCTCCTTGTCTATACGCTCTAACTCCTCTACATTATCAATGCCCTAACGAATTGCATGCATTATCTTCTCATATTATATCTACTTCTGTTTGCAAAGGCGCAGGATCCTTACATTCAGCCACTAGGCCTCCTCCTTCACAGCCTCTAGCTCCTCCTCTAACTAACGGTATATTAGGGTAACCTTATTTAGCTAATCGGGAGTGAGACCTTAAACGTTATAATTAGATAAATCAAGGTGAATACAGGTCTAACAACAGGTAGACTCCAAATCTGCAACCTTATAGTCCTTAGCTAGGTCATATTCTTTGCAGTAAGAATAAGGCATGAAGATAATGCTACCCTTTAAGATAGTAGTAAAAAGAAGAGCAGCCTTATACTTGGTAATAGAGAAAGACTTCATGAGATAAGACTTAGTAACCCTACCTAATATAATGAATTAGGAAGGTATAAACAAAAATATAAATAAACTTAGAATTACTTATGGAAAACACTTTTAAGAATGAAAGAAGTAAGAACGAAGATAGTATTATAAACTACTTGATATTAGCGGCTAACTATTAGAAAAACCACTTTTAACCTTCATGGGGTAATCCCTAAGCCAGCCAAACACCTAATCTAATTAGTAATGCTACCTTATTAGGGTTAGGGTTAGGGATCCACTAGAATTAATAGGATTCATATTAATTTCATTAAGTAATACCTAATTAATAGAATCACCATTGATCTTATTAAGTCACTAAGAGTTAAAATATATATGTAAGATATGGTTATCATTATAATAAATAGCTTTTATAGAATAGACTCTTTAGTTATTAATCTAAGTATTTAATCCTAGTATTGGATAGCCTTATAGCTAGTAATTATTGTTAATTAATACTATTACTTAATAACCGCCTAATAATGTATTCCGAATATAAACCCTTAATCTTTTAGGTTTAACGTACTCGGAAACCCTCTGATCATTACAGTGGACTAATAGGTACCTTTTAACTAGGAATACTAATAAAACGATATATTGCAAAATATTAAAGGTATATACTTATTTCTTAATAGATTTATACATATATATATTATTGAAAGATTTATATTATACCTGTTTTAAATATATTTAAATTTATAAAATTAATTAAAAATACGTAATTAAGTATAGGTACTATTAACTGGTACTAATATCTATTTGATATCTAGCCTTAGGTAGGTACTAGAGTAGGCTAAAGTTAATGAATTTGCTTGAAAATAGCTGCTTCCTGGTCCTAGCTGCTTGCTGGTACCCTACGTTAGTATAAAAATAATATAAAGTTTAAAAGTATAACTAGTATTAAAAAAGCGATTTCATTAAAATAATAATACATCTAAGCTGTTATATATATCCTTTAACTTTATTTAGTTAATAGATTATTTAAAACTAAATACTTAAATATAATTAAAACTAATTAATACCAATTATACATTATTTGAATTTAATTAAGTATCAAGGTTAATATAAGTTAGTTTATATGATGAATATAATCTACTTATTAATATAATATATATATTAATAAACTATATTGGCTATATTATTTCAGTTATCAAGGAAATATTTAGCTATTATAATTAATCATATATTTAATAAGTATTTATTTCTTAGTTGTATTAAATTTATGAATATTAATATGTCATTCTTTATGATTATATTATCCATTTACTTTAAATTATAATATTATATATATAATATTGAAGATTTAATTAGCCTCATATATTCTTAAAAGTTTCAGGTTCCCTTTTTTAACTTTTTTTAATAATATAAATTCTTAGAAATATCCTTCCTTCTTAATATAGAAGATATATATCATGATTATAAAATACTAATATATTAAGTCTTTATTCAAGAAATGTAATATTAACCAATACAAAAAATGAAAGTAATAACTAATATTAAAAGAATTATTTTATTAAAACCTCCATTCTTATAAGCCTCTTTATACTTATTTTAATGCCTTTAACTTAATAAATTTAGTTATAACTAATTAATGAATTATAGTTAGTACTGATTAGTGCTAATTATTATTTATTATATAGCCCTAGGTAAGTACTAAAGTTATCAAAAGTTGGTAAATATTGTATAATTAATCTACTTCCTTCTATAGTCTCCTTATTAATAAACTGTATTAGTAGTTTTCGCCTTATAGGAGCGCTTCAAGAAATCATTATATATATTCTTAATCATTAACTTATACTACTTAACTGCTATTGAGACTTAAAATTGCCTTTATAAGGCTATTATTTTAATATTTAACATTAACTTCATAAAGGTAATAAAAGAATAACAATATTTTATTGCTGTGAACTTAATAAGTAATTAAGAAAATAAGCTTCATAATACTCGTATAAAATAATAAATATTAAAACCTATTTAGCTATAGTTTAAACATTAATGCTTTTAATATAAAGTAATTTTCTTAGTTTAATACTAGTATATGTAATTTAGTAATTATTCTTTCAAGGATATACTATATAATAATTTTTTATGAAGTAAATTAAATTTTTCTATCTTTTTAAATCAATTATTTCCATTTTTATTAAGAAGAGGAACTTAAAATATAATTATTAGAAGTTAGCAGTTATGCGTTAATAATACCCGTGCGTGAAGGGGGTGGTGCCTAAAACGGTAGTCTCACTTGGACCATGCCATCTTGATAACCAAGACCCAATCGCCATCGAAGTACTAGAAATGGTACCTGGTCGTGATGGGTGGGGATGAATGCAATCATACAAGGAACTTAACGTTTCTGATCCCTGAAGATGTGTACAATGCCGGGGGCTATACCCCGCAAGCTCCACATAATTACAGCGAGACTGGGCAGATACCAGCCATCATGTAGGTTGGTAATAAGTGGTGGCGAATGTCTAGTCGTCCGGCGATCTATAGTCGTGCCAAAATCTCCCGTGTTAAAGACATAAACCTCACGAGCTGGCGAGAACGAGCCATGGCTAAGTTCATGCCAGTCAGCGTCATCACTGCTTGCGAATCATGCCGGTCCCGAAAGGTGAAGTGCGACAAAGTGCACCCACGATGTGGTCAATGTCTGAAGCATAGCTTCGAGTGTGTCTTTGTGCACGAGAGACTTAAGAGAGGTCCTCGCAAGGGAGAACTCGAGCGGCTTAAAGCCCAAGTTAGTACGTTCGTCCGTTCCATGTCTGTACCATTCCCCCGGAGCTTGCTTCGCATGTATGGATCGTGCGTACTAACGCTGTATGAAGCGACTTTGAAGCAGAAGCTAGCAGTGCAACAAGCCCAAGACCAGTTGATGTCGCCGACTGTTCATATGGCAGGTCCTAGCGAAGTGGCTGCAACCCAGGCAGGAATATCTAAACATGTTACATGGAGTAATTCTCAGACTGACCAAGAATCTCACCATGAGAACCACTGCAGCAATGTGGTGTCTGATGTGTATTCTGGCGCCGGTACTGACAGCATCCAGGGTTGGGATGCCAGAGCGGATCCGGAGTTCATGGCGTGGCTCGACCTCACTCTCCCTTCGACAGATCTCTGCTTGCCAATGGAGGTTTCCAGCCAGCACTCGTACATACGGGACACGGGACAGCTCGGGGTTAGTTTAAACAAATTAGTTAAGGCGGACTTGTAAGACTTAACTGACACCACCATAAATATGGTCGAAAAACTGACTTTTCCCTTTATGGTAGAGAAGCAACATACTTTGATAGGGCACACTCCTTTATGCCTTTACTGCACAGAAACCGCTTTCACTCTTGGGCCGACCTTGATGTGATCACGCCGAGTCAGAACTGCTTGCGGGCCGCGGTATGGACAGTCGCAGCAGCTCTTTGCCCTCGCTTCCACGACATGTACATGAACCTCTATACGCACACGAGGCAGCTCTTGCAGGCTCTGGATGGTGGCCAGCAGGGGCACTTGTGGGCACCTGT
This sequence comes from Stenocarpella maydis, assembly GCA_002270565.1. Taxonomy (NCBI): domain Eukaryota; kingdom Fungi; phylum Ascomycota; class Sordariomycetes; order Diaporthales; family Diaporthaceae; genus Stenocarpella; species Stenocarpella maydis. The sequence goes on from NQMI01000083.1 coordinate 206,641, forward strand.
GGGCACATTACAGCTTGAGCAGATCCAAGCATGGCTCCTCATTGGCCACTGCGACTTTATTCGGCACGATCGCGACGTGGCTAGACTTTCAGCAACGAGAATATCTCGCCTCGTGCAGGCTGCACGTTTCAACCTGCGGCATACAGGAGATAGTATTGCCGACGATACGGGGCTCCTGACACCTCACTGTGCAGGCAGTAGCGTAGACTTCACATTACAGGAGGAGAGAGGTCGGGCCTTCTGGGTTGCGTTTTGCTTCGATCGAATGGTCCACTCGCTCGACCACTGTCATTTCACTTTACAAGACGAGACGGTAAGCAAGCCCACTCTCTCGCGGCTTAGGTCTGTGGCTAACCAAAGCCCCGATTCTCTTGGTCACAATTAGGCATATCTACCGCTACCGTGGCCCGAGGCCGCATACCAGGCTTCAGAGCCAACCGTAATGCCTACCCTCGCCGACATACTCGAAGCAGCACGTGTAGACATGCAAGTGTGCTTTGCAGAAAGTATAGTTGCGGTTACCCTTTATGGACGATGTCTAACCCACAGACGGCTTGCGGCAGCCACGAAGGTGCGGAAGACGCCAATACCACCTGAATTAAGCAGTGGCGCAGCGGCCGGTGACGGCGAGTGTCAAAGGCGGCACGCTTGGCTCGTCCAGGCTCTGGACCTGCGGTTCCGGTCCGGAGACCAATCCCCGGTTAGGGCTTCTACGCCCTTGTTCGTCCTCGCTCACCTCTTGAAGCATGGCTGCGCCGTGCACCTGCTCGAGACACTCGTCGAGCACATGGACGACCCGGAGCTGCACGTTGACCAGGTCTACAATGCCTACAGCTCGGTTGTCAATATAGCGCAGTTTACAACCACGCTTCCTCAAGCTGCCTGTTTGAAGGTAAGTCCATTTTCGCCCATGGCTGCAAATGTCTTTGTCCTATTCAAGCCATTGTTGACTCGCGAGCCTCCAGATGCATCCACTCATACCGATCGTCTTGTCCGGAGCGTTCAACTTTGTGAACAAGTACAAGTATATTCTACAGCGAGACCGCGACCCGGCAAGCATAAACCAGATCTTGCAATGCTTGGTGGTGCAGTTGGAGAAGTTCGAGGATGTTCATATTGTAGCAAAAGACTTCCTTGAGAAGTATCGGTCCGATGCATGCACTGGTACCGGAGCCTTAGCGGGCTCCTTGAACGATGGTTAAACCGTATTTGTTTGTTCACAAGTAACAAACAGAACACCTACCAGTTAATACGCAACGAGCAGCCCATACACAGTTCATTTAGATAAAACGTGTGAAATAAAGGACAGGACGGGTTATTAAACAGTCAAAGCTGAAAGAATGGTGGGTATACTATTATTTTGGAATCAGCGGAATATATACGGGTCCCGCAACGTACCAACCCCGAGCACTCATGTCCATGCACCACATAATCCATTGTTACCACCCAATATATCGTGATCTGACATCATGCACAACGAGCACAAAGAGAATGTCCGACTTATCACAGTGATCGTAAGAAACAGCCGTCTTATTTGCATAAGAACGCATATCAACATAGATGTTTTGGCTCTATCTGGGTGTACTGTGATATCAGCCATCAGACCAAACACTTCTAACTCGGAAGAAGATATTATGACACTGATGCCTTGCGATTTATATATATCTCGTTCTATAGATCTTTGCCGAAATCATAGAACTGAGGTTAATATCTTATTGAAATAAAAACCAGACTTTGAGTGGGGACCTTGCGTGACCCCACAATCTTGATGTCACAAGCGATACGTTGCATATAACGTATGTAACTACATGACTCACTTCTACCACCCTGGTGAGCTTTACAGAAGTTAGCATCGGCAGTTATATCTTACTAAACGCAGCTTAAAACATACTTCCAGAAGTCATGTCTATAACAGATGTCTCAACTAACTTGCTAATCTTTACAATTTAACTATTTATATTAAGTTATATAGTTTGAACCTGGTCTGAATTAGGTTGATGATGATCTATAATTTCTTCAATCGAGTAAATGTCAGTTTAAGGCGAATGTACGGTTTTAGCCCCCATCTTTAACTTTCGGAAATGAATGCCGGCTTGTGATTACATGGCTGAACTACGAGTCAGGGACGTCCGATTATGACGTGGCAGGTGCCAGGGGTTAGAAATATCTTAGCAGAGTGTATGAAGGCATAGCCCAAAATTCTTTACTAAGGCGCAGGGGTCCCTTGGCCCTGCATGCTTTTCAATACTTTGCCGCGGTTCTAACTTTAGTAACGGTTATTCCCTAGAATTAATGGTTATATTTTTCTCTTTAGTTCTTCCGTTATCAATAAATAATCATAGTTTTTAATGAACTAGCTAGCTTTCCTTATAACTAATATAAAGGAAAAACTTAATAAGAAGGATTTAGTTTTAATACTTTTTTTTATAGAAATAATAAAATATATCTTCTTCCTTAATTAAAAAGAACTTAAAAAATATATAATATATTTTAGTTAATATTACTTAATATCTTTAATATTAAGCTAAATAAAAAAGGTTTCCTAACTAAACAATATATATATAGTTATAAGAAGAAGAGAGGCATATATTATTTAGTATGGGTCTAAGTATAGGTGATATGTAATTAAAATAATAATATTGTAATTTTTACCTAAGTTCAGAGACAAAATTTTGGGTAAGTTTCGTCCTTCATATCCCAGGGTTAGGGTTAGGGTTAGGGTTAGGGTTAGGGTTAGGGTTAGGGTTAGGGTTAGGGTTAGGGTTAAAGACACGACCTTACAGGAGCCCTAACTGAACTGAGCCGGCTCACATTCAAGAATGATGCGGGTACTGCCTCATAGACGCACTAGTACTGGCAGCTTCTAACC
>NQMI01000084.1:0-115291 GCA_002270565.1 Stenocarpella maydis
TATTATATTTAAGCTACTTATTCTTTATATACTTATACTAGTAATCTATTATAAATATATTTATATAGCTCCTATATATTATTTTTACTATTATATTCCTTCTATTAAATAAGATTGTTACAGGGTGGAACCCTAAGTATTGGCGCGGTCCGGCTCCCTCCGGACCCACTTGGGATTCTGCACATAAGAGCGCGGATTCCGGACTTACAGGATTTTCCTTCTACTTTTTCTTTCCTTATCAAACCTAGCTTAGCTATAATCAATATATAGTATTAACTTATATGCACCTATTATATTAGGTTTAATCTCCTATAGTTCCTTTACGATTTTCTAGTGAATTAGAACTCTAGATAAAAATATTAGGAAATATACCTCAATAAGGTACTAGAGATAGCAGTAAGGCAGGACCTTTAAGAGCCCCCCGCGCCCCAATAGAAAACAAATTCATATACGCAATAACCAACTACCTAGAGTTTAGCTAAGCTATCTTTGTAGTGCTATAAAATTAAGGCATCCTAAAGGGTATTATAAGACAGGCGGCCCAGAATACTACTAAGATGGCTATAAGGATGATACAGGAAACCATGCAGGAGATACGGAATGCTACTTGCGAGTTAGTATCCCAACCCACACCCTAACTAGTACTGTTCCGGGGTCTAGGGGAACCGGCATGTTTCGGAATCCGGAGGAAAACCAGCCTTAGCAATTCCCCCCCCCCCCTTTAAGACTATAAGAAGGGGCCTTCCTATATTACTTTTAAGAAATTTCTAGTCCCAAAGAATTAATCTTTTTATACCCTATAAATTTATATCTATCTAATATATATGTATGTATTGTGAAATTATTTCTTATGCTCTCTTTTTCTGCCTCTCTTTTTTAGTACTCTTTATTCCCCTTATAACTCTCCTATTGCGTTAGGGGCTCCTCTTCTTGCCTTCTACGCTCCTCTTGGGGTGGTTGCTTGATCAGGGTTCTGGCAGAATGTGTGCCTTTTTGTGTGTGTGGAGGTTTTGTCCTCTCGCTCTCCCTCTTGGCCCGTTTTCAGTACTACAGCCGGCGCCCCAACACTAGCTACACCCTTAACCCAATACTACCCCAGCAGCTAATACCCCTACCACCTTAAAGACCGGCCCTATTCAAATGGAAGGCAACCTCAGGCCCTATAACCCTAGCAGGCTCCAATCTATCCCTAATAGTATATTCAGCTGGAGCCCTATAGAACTCTAGTATAAAGCTTTAGCTTAGCTAGCCTAAAATAGAAAGCCGAATAAATATATTAATTTTCAATCTTCTTGAGTCTTAGAATTGTAAGTAGATAGGCCTATAGGCTATATTAGCAGTAGCTAGAAGGCTTAATATGAGATGTACTAGTGCCTAAGCACTAAAGTTAGGTTTAAGATATATGATTTTTAGGAAAATAGGAGAATTAATAAGGATTTTAATCCCAGGAAGTTAATTGCTTATATAAATTATATCTTCTCTTTAGTTATTTATAAAGAAAAGGGACAGGACAACCTTATAAGGCTTAGGCAAAAAGACAGCTAGCCTTTTAGGGAGTTTATTATAGACTTTAAGATTACTCTTATAAGAGTAGGAAGGTATACTTAAAATAATAAGTCCCGGGTAGTATAGCTATATTGGGGTATATTTAAAGCCCTAAAGAATAAGCTAATTACTATTATAATACTAATAAATTTTAAAGAGTATATAGTAGCTATTTAATAGATTGCCTAGCGGTTTAAGCAGAGTGGGGAATTTAAGGCGCTATATTAAAGACTTTACTATAATAAATAGACATCTTATATAGCATTAGGTATGGTCCCTATATTAGCCTAGTTTGTAATAATCAGAGGGTTTCTGAGTACGTTAAACCTAAAAGATCAAGGGTTTATATTCAGAATACGTTATTAGGCGGTTATTAAGCAATATTATTAACTAATAATGATTACTAGCTATAAAGCTATCCAATACTAGGATTAAATACTTAGATTAACAACTAAAGAGTCTGTTCTATAAAAGCTATCTACTATGGTGATAACTATATTCTTTATATATTTTGACTCTTTATTCATGACTGGTGATAGCTTTATTAGCTTTATTCTGATCAACTGAAGCCGCCTTTCTGGATTCATTGGCTTCATCCTAATTGATTGAAGCTAGGTTGGGGCTCTCCCTAACCCTAACCCTAGTGAGGTGCTAGTCTTGGGGTCCTGCGGGGTTGTGTTATAGCATCCGCCCTAGGAGCCTGGGTCCTCAAAATGGGTCTTCTAGGGTGCTATTTATATTAGCTTATAATACTATCTTGTTAAACGGAACCGCTCAGCAGGGCGTTGGTACTCCGTGCAAGGAGTTACCCTAGACTTCGTTGTAAGGAGTTACCCTAGACTTCCTAGCAAGGAGTTACCCTAGACTTGCGAGTCAGGCGATTTTCGCTAAGTACGCCCAGTGCGTGCGCGACGCAAGATGAGTTTGGTGGCCGTGAGTCGATTATTTTGGCCTGCATTTGCACCTTAATTCAGACCTCTGCATTACCCTTATTTCTTACCCAAAAAGTATATAACTTAGTGCATTAGATAGCTTGATTTCTGAAGTTTGTATGTACTTAATTTGGGCATTACCAGGGCTATGGTTGGCTGGTGGCTTGGAACCAAAGATGGTGTGTTGGAAGGGCGAATTCTCCGGCATTTGCAAATTTGCACCAGAGCCTACCGCAGCGTGCCCAGGGGTGAGACAGGGTCGGAGGGTATACAAGGAGGGCTTACAGAAGCCCAACTTAATTCAATACAAAGTTGTCCAGACCATTGTCAATCGTCCCAATTCGCCTCAGAGCACCGCACTGCGACCCTGCCGAAACACACGCTGAACTGAATGCTATTTTATAGCACATATTCATCAGATATCTCCCTCCTTATTTCTTTTATCCTCAAAAGTACTCCATAAGTTATTTTATTTATCTATTTTATTATTTATGCCTTCCTAATCCATTATATTAAGTCGAGTTATTTAATCCTATATCCAGAAGTTTAGTATTGTAAAGTTAACTATAAATCATTATATTCTACTATAGGCTATTAAAGAGAACTATATTAATATGCTAGTATATTCTTCTTATAAATCCTGGAGTCTTAGAGAGAGTTATTAGGTTTCTAAATATTACTCTAGTTATTACTATAAGTATATTTATTAGAACCTTTTAGGGTATAATATTCTCAATTTATTTGCTGCTAAGCTTTAGAATATTATAAAGCAGCATTAGAGGCTTTGTAATAAGATAGAGGCTATATACTTAAAGCTAGCTTATTTAATTAAATAGAATTGAGTTTAGTTGGAAAAATAGAAGCATGCAATATATTATGGTCTTTTGTAAGTGGAGGAATTAAAGCGTATGGAGAAGGAGGAGGCTGATGTTATGAACCAACACGCATTAGCGGCTGACTACCGTAGAAAACACCCCTAACCTCAGCGGGGTAATCCCCAAGCCAGCCAGAACACCTGATGAGTCAGTAACAACCAGCCCCCACTAAGGGTTAGGGTCTGGCTTACAACGCTCAACTGCAAGCCATACAAGCCCGCTCGAAGGATGAAGTATCAAGCCTTATATAATAGCTTAATAGCTTAGCATATAAGCCTGCAAGCCACTAAAGAGTTGGAACATATATACACAATATACTTATCACTACAATAGTTAGCTTTCATAAAACAGACTCTTTAGTTATCAATCTAAATATTCAATCCTAATATTAAATAGCCTTATAGCTAGTAATCATTATTAGTTAATAATATTACTTAATAACGGCCTAATAACATATCCTAAATATAAACTCTTAATCTTTTAGATTTAATATATTTAGAAACCTTTTAATTATTATATTTTAATAACTCTTATTTATATATTATTATACAGACTTTAACCAATATTATATATAGAACTCTTTATAATATCTAACTCTAGAATTACCACCCCTACCTATAACCTTTTCTATAAGTTAGATAAGCTTGCTAATAATAAAACTATAAACCCCTATATCTAGAAACTAACTAATAAGATTGGGTAGCTGCGCCTCCTTATAGAAGAATAAGCTTAATATAATGCAGAAATTAAATAGCTTTAATAGGAAATTACTACCCTTTAGGTAGGAGCCAACATCATTAATACTCCAATCCAGATAAAGGAATATATCAAGCTTGACACTCTAGCCCCCTATAATGGAACTGCTAGATAGCTTTAGGTACACCTAAGATAGGTTAGGGCCTACTAGCGCTTCCATAGGTTAGATGTATAGCCCAATGGAAAAAGGATTATATATGCATCCTCTTTCCTTAAAAGATAAGCTTTAGCTTGGTTTAAACCCTACTTAACCGATTTTATTAATATATCTGATGAATTTGTGCTATAGAATAGCATTCAGTTCAGCGTGTGTTTCGGCAGGGTCGCAGTGTGGTGCTCTGAGGCGAATTGGGACGATTGACAATGGTCTGGACAACTTTGTATTGAATTAAGTTGGGCTTCTGTAAGCCCTCCTTATATACCCTCCGACGTCGTCTCACCCCTGGGCACGCTGCGGTAGGCTCTGGTGCAAATTTGCAAATGCCGGAAAATTCGCCCTTCCAACACACCATCTTTGGTTCCAAGCAACCAGCCAACCATAGCCCTAGCAATGCCCAAATTAAGTACATACAAACTTCAGAAATCAGGCTATCCAATGCACTAAGTCATATACTTTTTGGGTAAGAAATAAGGGTAATGCAGAGGTCTGAATTAAGGTGCAAATGCAGGCCAAAATAATCGACTCACGGCCACCAAACTCATCTTGCGTCACGCACGCACTGGGCGTACTTAGCGAAAATCGCCTGACTCGCAAGTCTAGGGTAACTCCTTGCTAAAAAGTCTAGGGTAACTCCTTACAACGAAGTCTAGGGTAACTCCTTGCACGGAGTATCAACGCCCTGCTGAGCGGTTCCGTTTAACATATATAACTTGCTAAGTAGCTACCCTATTGGGCTTACTCTCTAGGAAAGTAGAGCGGTAGTTAGTTAGTAAGGCTAGAGTAAGGGTACCTAGTGATTTATCCTTATTGCATATAAGTAGCGCTAGCCTTATACATTTAGCTTAAACGCAGAGGTATAATTATTCTTCCTTAATAAGTTAATTAACCTCTACCTCCATTTACTTAAGGGCTTCCCTATTAAGGTAAGTATCCTTATCTGCTACTATCTTAATACTTAGGTGTAGTAGTATAGTTGTAAGGATGATGGGGGTGGGTGCATTAGGCTTAGGGGGTTGGGCCAAAGGTGGTTGGATCTTGGGACTGAGGGTAAATTGGCTCTCTAGGTGGGGAGTGGGCGCAATGGGTTTATGCTGCTTGGGAGCAGCAGTACTATATTAGGATAGTATTGGTTGAAGTATGGGTGCTATACTAGTATCCTAGATAGTTTGCTTCTCTAGAAGGGTTCTAAAGTTTAGATTATAAGGGTTATTAAATATAAGTAGAGTAAATAGGTATATATAGTAGTAGAGTAGTAAGATAGTAATATAGAAGTAGTATATTTATAGTAATAGGTATAATTAAACTTGCTCCTTCCTCCTTTTTCCTCTTTCTATTAGCCAAACTTCCTTCTTTTATAGCCGGCCTTTAATGCATTCTAGCTTACTTGCTATATTATCGTTTCTTCTTTGATGTGTATGAGAATGGCCTTCAGCCGGCACGTTATCAGGGAAGGCCCCCTCTGTGGAGTCCTGATACTGGGGCTCCTGCTGGAGCAGCATGATACGCCCTGATAGGCACGATAGGTCCTGACAGTAACTATGAACATAGGCAATATAGCCACCTGAAGAGTCGGAACATATATGGACATGGTCATCACCACAGTAGATAGCTTTCATAGAACAGACTCTTCAGTCGTCAATCTAAGTATTCAGTTCTACCAACTGGATAGCCTTACAGCTTCTGATCATACCCTCTTCGTGAATAGTGTCTTCGTATACTGCAACTCAGTCACGTGCTACATCTGCGCCGCTCTGCTAACATAAACCCTACAGGTTACCTACTAAACCCCATAAAGGTTAGTGTGATCATTATAATTATAGCCTAAAGGTAACTTTTAAAGATATATTATTAGCTATTGCTATAAGGGTATTATAAATATTAGTTTTTATATATTGCTTTACAATAGTTTAGTTAAGTTGTAGAAGAAGTTTGGTAATAAGAAAAAAATCCCTTATTAAGGAATTAAAGTTTTTATAGGGGGGGTACCAGATGCGAATATCGCGTTATACATATGCGGGGGGGGCTGGAACAGGAGGGGACCGAATGTGGGCCACCCACGTTACGTCTTCGGCTACACAGTGCATAGAGGAGAATTCTCCCATATGTGAGAGTATCTCCCAGCCCAATATATTAACAGAGCAAAGATAAGTAACTACAGCACCCCCCGTCCCGAGTCACATCACCAGCATACACGACCCTAGAGGCAGCCCGGTTCACAAAACCCCCCTGAGCCTTCCCGCAGCCCGCAATTCAACACCCACTAGTCTTGACAGCAGACGCCGCGCACGCCGTCACACTAGGCCCAGACCCGACCCTGGTCAGCTCTCCGCCGTCAATGTTGCCCTGTAGAGCCAGCAGAGCGCGCCGCCGCTGACGCATGAGCCGAAGATGGCGGTAAATTCGCCGTAGTTGACGTTGACCCCGGCCACGACCTTGCCGCCCATGGCCCTGGGACCCTGACGTTGGCAATAGCATCAAAGCAGGCACTGCTCCGGACGGCGCTTCAGCTTGACACGCCGAAGCGAGCGGGTTGGTGGAATTTGGATGAGCTTGATTGCCCTCTTCCTAACTCGTTTGTTAGGCCGAAAAGATGGGTCTTTTTCTTTTTCTTTTTCTTTTTTTTTTTCCTTTTTCTTTTTCTTTTTTTCCTTTTCTTTTTCTTTTTTTCTTTTTCTTTTTCTTTTTTTCTTTTTCTTTTTCTTTTTTTCTTTTTCTTTTTCTTTTTTTCTTTTTCTTCTTTTCTTTTTCTTTTTTTCTTTTTCTTTTTTTTCTTTTCGTTTGTTTGTTTGTTTTGAATCCATGATGCCAGACCGGTAACGCAAACCACGGATTGGTGCCAATATCGAATTGGCTCTAGGAACTCAAAGCTTGACTGAACTCTGTCCACCGAGGCGCTCGAACCCGCATATCAGTGGGGAGAAACCTTCTCTGGCCCCGGGTCTGAACCGAGGAGGTATCACTCTGATTTTCGTTGTCCTGCACATTTCAGCTATGCTTCCTGCAAGTCTGGCTGCAGCCTGTCGTAAAATGACGCCCATATTATCTGCAGTAATGACAGTCCACTCGTGGTAATCAAATACGAGGCCGTTGACACAGTTCAAGACGCACTTGATCCAAAATGACTGCGGGTAGGCTCATCTCCCACACTTTTCGGACGATGACGGAAGATCTCTGGTTCGCCATGCTAGATCCACGCCGGTTGAGATTTGACTTTTTCCTAGCAATCCATCATGGTGCTTGATTTCTTTCTTTCACTTTTCAAAAAACACCCTGTGGGAAGCAATTTTGAAGCATCAACAGAGCCGATTAGACAAAACCTATGCGGGCCATCCGTTCCTGCTGTTCACGGAGGTCAGCCCAGCTGCGAAGCTCTTGCTCCTCATCCTCACTCGTCATGGTGCCGCCCGTGTGTCCGCCAGGGCTGGGGTCGGTGCCAGTACCGGTCTTCTCTAGTCGTGTCAAAATTTCCAAAAACGCTCTCAGGTACTCTTCATTCTGAAGCTCGTACGACCGCTTACGATCATCTGGATCTCCAAGTAGGGTGCTTGCCACTTGGCGGATCTTGCTGATCAGCGAGGCGCCGTTGGGCTCCATGTTGTGCTGGTCGATCGACATCAGCACCGTGAAGAAGTTGTGGACGACCTCGTCGCGTTCCGCGAAAAACATGTCATCGATGCTGTCGTTGATATGCCCACTGACAGCTTGTACGGCTGCTGCGGCTAGTGACGATGAAGATATGTGTGGAGCCGTCCTGTAGATAACGCTGCCCCCAGGGCCGTTCAGACGGGCTTGTTCAGCACGCTTATTGACTAGATAGACCTCGCGAAGAGTCATGTAGCGCTCGACATAATGGGACCGCGTAGCCACTATTGAGGCATACAGATTTGCCTTTTGTATCTCGTACTGGAGATAACGTTTTTTGTTCTCATCAGCCGCGAACAGGTGGCGAACATCGTTGGTCGGCTGGGTATTTGGGTAGGCTGGGGGAACGTATTGGTAAATCGAGGTATCGTCTGCGGTCTTCTGCACGAGTCTTGCGTAGGTCTTGGTGGGCGTGTGAGCCCTTAGGTCGAGCTTCAGGGCTGGCGGGAGCTGCGCCTCAACGGCCTTGACCTTGACTAGTGACTCATGCAAATAGTGCTTCTGCTGCTCCCAGGTGTATGCCGAGGTGCCGTGTGCGAGCTCTATGCGCACAAGGTCATCCATGGTCTGGTAATTATGAATACACCGCACAAATCCAGTCAGAATGGAAACCGTACCCTCGGGCTGGGGCAAAATCCTGTCTGGTAGAATATACGCATCGTCAACCTCTCGAGGGCAGTCGGGATACGTTGTGTTCGGTGTGGCTGGCGGGACGATGAGGTCACGAGAAGAAGCCCCCAACTGAGTCATTGACCTATGAATATGTTAGATAGATGGCCAGTGGCTGGGTTTGAGAACATGACTTACCGGACACCAAAGAAGAGCGTCCAGTAAATGCGCTTGCCGATCTCTTCCGTGATGAAATCATTTGGTTGATCGTCGTTGCGCTCGTTCAAGGAAAGCGGGGGAGGCCGCCTCCTATGGAACCCCATTTCGCGCAAGAAGCGGAGACACTCGCCCATGAATCGGCGGCATTGGTTGTATCGCATGGTGTAGCCCATGGCGAGGCAAACAAAGTAGCTGACGGCGGCATCGTTCACAGTCACGGTGTCCTTGAGCATCGTATCCGCGTTGCGCATGCCCAAGGCCACCTTGACACAACGGTCGACCAGCATTATAGATCGAGGGAACTTCTCATAGCTGTGCGAAGCCTTCAGATGCAGGCGTGCCGACCGCGGAAAGGACGCGACCAGTGCGGCAACCATGCCAGCCAACAGGGCCAGGAAGTCGGGATTTGTACGGTCCTCGCGCCTCTCAAACGCCGCACGGAAGGTAGGCTCGTGAGGGAACGGCACAAGGGGGAATATGTACGTGTAGAAATCGTCGACGAAGAGCTTAAGGATGCCGAGGGGCGCGATGCACTGCTCTGCATCCATGACTGTCGGTGTGCCTGGGGTGCTCAGGGAGACCAAGGCCTGGGTGGCATTTTGATGAGGTGGAGTCGAGTCGCTCGGGGCGTCGACATTGGATTTCTGGCGCTTCTCAGCCTGCCTCGCAGCCTCGGCAGCTCTGTTTGGAGGGCCCCGCCGCTTCTTGACACGGTCGTATGTGCATGGTACACCAAGATCTCTGCATGGTGCGCAAGGAGGTGGCCCACCTTCACACTGTACGGGGCAGAGTAAGTATCTATCCTGCTGCTACAGAGGAAGTCTTGCCTCCCAAGGCATGGAACCGGGGAACCAAGAGAAAGCTCACCTTCACCTTGCGCGCGCTGCACAGATCACAAGCCCTCGGTATCCTGGTGTTCTTCTTAGCAGGCGCGGAGGAGGTGGACGCAGCGGGAGTCGGGGCCTGCTGGCTCTGGGGGCTGGCAGAGGAGGCATGGGTTCCGGGAGAGGAGTACTGGGCTGTCTGAGGTCCGACGTGCTGTGGCTGTGGCGGGGACTGGTGGCCTTGCTGATGCTGATGCTGATGCTGATGCTGATGCTGATGCTGATGCTGATGCTGTGGAGGGGTGTTCGAGACGCCGTGGGGTGTGATGGGGACCTGCAGAGCAGTGGTCAGGCTGTCGTGGGCGCTGGTAGTATATGCAGGAGGCGAGCCCTGCGCCAGTCCATTGTGTCCGAGGGCGTGCGGTGTGTGGGCACGGGCCAGGTCCGGTGGTGAGAGGTAGGGAGGCGCGCTGGCGGCGGGCTTGGGCTGGTGGTGCTGCTGGTGGTGAGGGTGGTGAGGGTGGTGGTGAGGGTGGGGGTTCGTGTGTTGGCCCGCGTGTTGGTGCGGGTGCGGGCTTATGAGGGAGTGTACGGCTGATGTACCAGACACCAGATTATTCTCATGATATCCAGACATCACGAGCAATCACATTAGGCGCAGACACAAGACAGGGGGCGGAGATATTGGGGGGGGGGGCGGTTGACCGGTAGAAGTGCGGTCTATGTCCGGGTGATGTTCGGGTGCTCGATTGACGTTGCAAAAAGTGGCTCCAATCCAGATCGGCATTGTGGAGTGCACGGACGCTCCCGTGGGCGGATTGGTGGATTGGCGGCTTGGTGGATGAGTGAGGGGCAACACCGGGTCAACCTGCAGCTGCACCTGAGCTCCAAGCTCCAACAGTCCAGGCCCACCGACAAGGAAGTAGCCGTGTTGGTTCTGTCGGTGACATCACACTCGCAAATACTGTGGTAGTTGTACTCCGTGAGTGTACATTACACCAAAGCGCACACGCACACACACACAGAGCAACCAAGCAGGGCCCGAAGCGAGACCTCCACAAAAAACAGGCTTCCGTGGACACCCCCACACCTCCCACCTGACAGGCGAGAGACAGGGATCTTCAACATGACCTACACTACTTATCCGGGAGTCTCGGCAACAAGTAGCTGGAGTTGCTTTTCTTCTTCTGAACCGTGACCGTGGTAGCACTGCAAAACCCTACAAGCCCCCAGTACACGCGAGTACTGCAGACATGCACGGATAAATTGGGATTGGGTATTCAGGCTAATGAAGACAGTAGGTTCTCAGATATGAGAGACGAGAGACATTGACACACGAGCCTCATGCAACCTAGACTAGGGGTCATGTAGGATCACGGCCGTGACACTACCAAGACAGAAAACGAACTGATAATTTGAAACAGCGCCGTCCAGATAAAGCACAGTCTCCCCTAACTCCCCATCGCGTCATCTAAACCGGCCCATGAACAGGGTTTCTCTTTTTTTTTTTTTTTTTTTGGGGGGGGGGGGGATTTGGCCTAATGGCTGTGGAGCCGTCGGCCCCGGAGGCGTGCGACCTTCAATAATTGTACGAGCCTGGAAAGAGTCAGTGACACATGATCAAAAGGAGAACAGCAAAACATCCAAACGATGAGAACGGGACTGGGGGCGTACCGTCGGGCCGCCTGGATTGCTCGTGCGGCGAGAGCGGCGAGACAGGCTCATGCGGGCGCGAGGGCCGGCCGTAGATACTGTCATCGTCCAGAGAGACATTGTCCATCCCACGCTGGTCCATGCCAGCGGGAGCGTGGGTCGGTGGGTATTGCTCGCCCATCTCGTCCGGCCCCGGCTGCTGGTCCTTGGGCCACGAGTTCTCCCGGGACGCGAGCCCGGAGTCGGAGTCGCTCCAGCCGGCCTCGGACTTGCCATGGCCGAAGCTGAACCCGCCGATGGCCCGCTCGTGCGCCGCGCTGCCGCGCTGCTTCTCGGCGAAGAACTCGTACACCCAATAGGATGCGGTCAGCAGCATCAGCGCGAACGCGGCCCACGACAGCGCCATGAACTTGCCCCCGCGCACCGCCGACAGGCCAAAGTCGCCGCCGAGGTCCGTCACCTTGTCGACAACCACGCCGCTGCCAATGGTGGTGATGAGGTTGCCTATCAGCAGGAAGAAGACCGCCGCGCCCGCGAGGCCCAGGTTGCCCATCACGATGGTACGCCCGGCCGAGTTGGGGATGAGCGCGATGGCGCCGCAGGACCCGAACAGGGACAAGACGATGAAGATGGCTGCGATGATATACATTGCCAGGATTCCCTGGATAATCTTCGGAACGTCGTCGAGCTTGTCCTGGATCTCATCTGTGAGGCCCAGGTCGGCGATGTTAAGGGACAGGGGCCCGACGCTGAGCTGTTTGTCAAGCAGCGCAGTTATGTTGAGCAGCTCTGAGTGCACCTGTCAGCAATGGCCTAGGCCCACCGGATCTCGGAGTTTCACTTGCTGTAGTTGAAAGCCTCGGTACACTCCTTGACGTCGAAGGTCGCCTCGGGATCAGTGGCTTTAGGCGAGAAGTCACCCTGGCAGAGATCGGCGAGGTGGATCGAGTAAAACTCCCTGATACCAAGCTTTTTCGCGAGCTGGTCTGCGAGGTCATTCTGGATATCCTGCAGGGCGTCAAGGCCTTGGCCCACCGCAGCAGTGGCGGCAGCCCCGGCGGCAGTGGCAACCCCTCCTGCGACGGAGCCAACCTGATTAGCCGCATCTCCGAGGCCGTTCCCAACATCATTGACGACGCCTCCGAGGTCAATGCGCTTCTCTGGAGCGGCATGGAAGCGGTCCAGCAGAGTTGGAGGTGCCGTGGGCTCTGGCATAGGGATCCGTGCCTTCAGGTTTGGAATGAGGTTCTCGCCCAGTGTTGAAGTATTGAACTGTGATTAGTGTCAGAGGTGGCGATGGCCCCTAAAGCTCAAAGCAATATGCTACGAACGTAAAGAATGTGGTAATCTTCCATGAACCCGGGCTTGTTGCCGGCGAAAATTGCCAACATTACCAGCACAAAGCTGATGATCGTGAGGAGTGCCGAGACTCCTGCGATGGGATACATCGTGATTGATTATTCTGTCGAGTACCTGCTCGCAAATTGGAAAACAACCGAGATATGAGGTACTGTAGAAATGAAGGAATGAGAAAGCAAAGGATCGAAAGGAACGTGGGTTGCCAAAATTGACCGGATGGAAGATCTGTGGCTTGACTCTCAGATAAATATCAGAGAGTTGGCTGTGAGCAGCTGGAAACAAAAATGTCGGAACCTTGCATTTTGCAAGCTCGACACTCACTGTTTCCAATGTGGCCCTATGGGAGACACAAGATTGAAATCGTGTCAGTTCGGGCGTCTGCCGATGGCCGCCGTGCGTCAGCCATCGAGTTGTGACAATGCCGCCTTCTGATAATCACATCGTGAATGGACGTGGGAAAAATTCTGGAAAGGCCCAACCGGATTTGAAGACGGGCTGCCAAGTCAAGAGCCAGGCCGTTGGTGATTGAGAACTGGAAGTGGTGGGCCAAGGCCAACCGAGGCCGGTCATCTCGAAAGGTGGCTGAGGGTTGGATGACCTGTGTCATCACCGGCGAGCCGGTAGCCCAGCTTACGGTCACCTATCCGCCTCTGCCCCGACCCTGGAGTGGCCGCCTTGCCGGCCGGCCGCCCCGGATGTTGAAACGGCATTTGCCAATCGATTCGACGCAGCGGTGCTGCATTGCCAGCGGGTGGCCGCCAGATGGGCCGCCACGCTTCGCAGCCGAGGCCCGAAACACCAAAGGTCTTGCGAACCGGTGAGACCTCAGTACAAACGGGACATCACGCACCAATGATACTGCCCTGAAAATTCCGACCTGGGCCTGGCGGTCACCCATATTCTCAAGCCTTGGATGCGCACCCAGGCCAGAGACTGGATGTAACGGCCGAGCTCAGTGTGAAATGCAATGGCATACCAGCCAACAACCAAACAAAAAAAGAGATCGTCTTAAAAGAGAAGACTTTTGGTGTGTTCGTGCTGCCTGCTTGGGAGGGGCAAAACTCGACCAGAGAATACGTCCTTGTTTGGCGATGTGGACCGAATCAGGCATAGCATGCTGTCGTTGCCCACGGCGATGGACCCGGGCCGGTGCCTCCAACAGCTCCGCCGGAATATGCCGGTGCTTCTGAGTTGAGTTTGGAGCTAATTGTGGGGTTAAATTTTAAGCCCGGCATTACTGGGCAGGCAGCTGCGGCCTCGAGGCCGGAGACTTGACGACATGATATTCTACTTTCCCGTGTATCGGGAGCGAGCCATGTGATCCTTCCGGCAAGATCACCATGTCCTCGAGCACTGGCTCCGACGTCAAGACCGGCCTGCCAGTGGCCAATGCAACAGTGCCGTTTTGGAGGACCAACCCCCACGAGCTTGACGCCTTCAGATCAGCCGAGACGCTGCCTTCGGAGTGCGACACACTCGTGATAGGTGCTGGCTATGCTGGCGTCAGCACTGTATACCACCTCCTAGACGCCAAAACTGCACCAGACCCGGCAAAGATAGTAATACTTGAAGCACGCGAGGCTTGTTCCGGCGCGTCTGGGCGCAACGGTGAGGATGTGTTCCAACCGCTCCATGCTCAACCTGGCGGAGCCTGACTGTTTTAGGTGGTCATATCAAGCCTGATGTGTATTACAATATCCTCAAGTATACTGACAAGTATGGGCCAGCCAATGCAGCGTCATTTGCTCGTTTTGAAGCGGCAAATGTTCTTGCCGTAAAGGAGTTGGTGGAGCGGGAGAGAATCGACTGCGACTTCGTCCTAACGAGGGCTCTTGACGTGTACCTGGACGAGGCTCACGCCAGATCAACATACTCTGCATATCAGGGGCTGCGAAGGATCGGTATCGCAGACCTAGGTGATATTCACTTCATGGAGGGCCTGGATGCTGAAGCTGTAAGCTGATCAGACCTGCCTGGATGACCAGAACACCGTTTTGACACAAAGTAAGATGGCGGGTGTAAAAGACGCCAAGTGCTGCTTCTCCTTCACTGCGGCGCATTTGTGGCCCTACAAGCTCGTCATGAGCCTGCTCTCCATGCTTGTGGCCCGGGGAGTCAGTCTGCAAACCCACACCCCGGTCGTATCAGTTTCACCCGACACGGACTCAGCTGGCCGGTGGACAGTCACAACCCCGCGCGGATCAATACTTGCGAACAAGATTGTATTCGCGACGAACGGCTACACTGCAGCAATCGCCCCACAGTTCGAGCAAAGGATAGTTCCTGTTCGGGGGATGTGCAGCCGTATTGTCCCCGCGTCGCCAGATAATACCTCTCGCCTAGCCCACACCTATTCTCTTCGCTACGGCCCTGCCTTGTATGACTATATGATCCAACGACTCGACAAGTCGATCATTATCGGCGGCGCAAAACAAACCTTCTGGCAGGACAGGTCACACTGGTATGGCGTTACAGATGATAGCAAACTCGTCGAGCCTGCTGCTACATACTTTGACGGGTTGATGCAGCGGCACTTCAGCGGCTGGGGGGAGTCCGGTGCCTACACGGACATGGTCTGGACGGGTGTTATGGGCTGGACGTCCGACTCAATGCCGTACATAGGCGAGGTGCCCGGAAAGAAGGGCCAGTTCATCGCAGCAGGCTTCAATGGACATGGGATGCCTCTGATACATCTAGCCTCGAGGGCTTTGGCGGAGATTATCAGGGGAGAGAAGACGTTCGAGGAGACAAATATGCCGGCCGTCTTCAAGCCGACAAAAGAGAGGTTGTGCAGTACAAAAAACGACATCCTTGGGACATGATCTAACAACGCAATCACACCTAGTCAAAAAAAAAAAAAAAGAGTACGGAGTTGTGACCTGACTGTTTGCGAGGACCGAGTAACAGGTTCACTCGAGCCCACCCATCTTATTAACGGTGCGATGCCTGCGCTGTTGGAAAGCTATGTGTATATTAGACCAATTTCGTATCTGAGGGCAGCCCCTCGTGTCTGAGGGCAGCCCCTCGTGTCCTAGCACCAGCCACCTCATCCCTCCAGATTCATGCCTTCTGTCACAACCCGCAGGCGTCACCCGGGCAGGAAGTGCCATTCAGAGGCCTGCAATGGAGCCACGCGAGGCGTCCATTAGCGCACGAGGGGCTCGGTCCTGCGATAAGATTTGTTAGCCCGCAGCTGCGGGGACGTCTAGACGGATTCCGGTCTGGTCAACATACAGTGGTGGAATACCCTCCCGAAAGTCTAACGTGATTGTTATTTAGAGACAGCACTTGATCACTGCTTCTGAAAGTACCTACCGAACAGAACACAACATGTCTCCGCCAGGCCCAAGTATGGAAACAACCAGGCTACCGCAGACCTCGGTGTCTCCGGGGAACCAAAAGGTAACGGACCTTTATGACAATTATGTGGCTGGTGGTTTTGCCCCATATCCTGTAGGTCTTGTCTGATGCCACTTCTGGGCACCCTGACGCTTACGCACAGCTCTAGATAGCGCTCGTCAGGGCCCAAGAATCCAAAGCATGGGACGTTGACGGCAATGAATACATCGATTTTCTCTCCATGTATTCAGTCACAAACTTTGGCCACAGCCATCCTAAAATCGTCGCGGCAGCTACCAAGGCCGCTTCTGAGTGCGCAGTAGTGAACATGGTATATATATAGACTTCCCGTCCTGGGCGCCCCTTATATCCTCATCTGCTTCAGAAGCCCGTCCGCTTCACCAAGCTGGGCCAAAACCTACCGCGGAGCCAGACACCTAATGTCCGGCGGAAATCGGCTGACTGAAGATATGACAGCCATTCCACAATCTGTACTATGGACAGCTGGCGAAACGACTGCATGAACTGTTCGGCTACGACAAGTTTGTTGCCCTGACAAGCGGTTCAGAGGCTGCAGATGCTGCTGTCAAGATTGCCAGGAAGTGGGGTTATTTGCGAAAGCGAATTCCAGAAGGTGATGCTTGGGTATTAACTGCCGGCCGCTGTTACCACGGGGTGACTTTGAGCACGGTGGCGATGAGGAGTGAGCATCAGAAAAGCCCTCGTAAGTCGGAGAAGTATCGCAGTACTTGGGGGCTATTTTGACTGATGAATGCCACCAGTATTTGGACCATTCATGCCAAATGCCGGTCCGGTATCGCCTTCTGGCAGAGAGATACGCTTTGGCGAGATTGAAGACGTCCGAGCAGCCTTCGAGGCGGACGGAGAAAGGATCGCTGCTTTCATGGTCGAGCCTATCCAGGGCTCAGCTGGGTGAGATACCCCAAATCGTATTGGGATGAGCCTCGGCTAACTGCAACAGCGTTATCGTGCCACCGTCAGGGTATCTAAAGGGGGTTGAGAGATTATGTGAGAAGCATAGAATCCTTTTCATTGCTGATGAGGTACAGTGCGGGCTTGGAAGAGCCGGAGCGAACCTCGCTCATCACAGAGATGACGTCCGTCCTGACTTGGTACTTCTTGCCAAAGCCTTGGCTGGGGGTAAGTCGCTCTCCAAACTGCCCTGAAAGATACCCTCTGACTGTTCTTTCAGGCATGTATCCACTTTCAGGAGTTATGGGGGACAGGTGCACAATGGACCTGCTAGAACCTTATGAGTAGGTCAGCCAGCATCTCGACGTTGACAGTCCGCTGACAATCCAAATAGAATTGGATCAACAATGGCAGCGACCCCTATGGCGTGTTCATCGGCGCTGGCTGCTCTGGATGTGCTGGTCGAAGAGGACTTGGCTGTAAGAGCGGCCTGCATGGGAGAGTTGCTTATATCGACATTGAAAAGGGCAAATCCACCACATGTAGAGGGATACATGGGTGCCGGACTATTCTGGGCTATTATCCTAAAGATATCAGCTAGAGTCACACCGAGGAGGCTGGTATCTTTGGCGGCCCAGAGGGGTCTTCTCACTGGGATGGCGGGACCCAACAGAATCCGGATATGCCCTCCTCTCACAATATCAGAAAACGAAATGCTCCAGGGAGCGGATGTCCTCATTGGAGCGTTGAGGGACTTGGAAAGCGCTGGACAGTTGCCGGCAGAGTAAATTCCTGGCAGTGCATGGTGCCGAGAAATTCAAGTTCATGTACACGGAGTATCCTTTGTAAACATAGGTGATGCGTCCTGCAAGAAATTCCAATCCGCGTCCCAGTTAAACTCCTCAAGCTCACCGAGAGCAGTACTATCCGACGCAGGAGCTGGTGCTTCAGGTTCAGCTGCTATCGGCTCAGACGACACCGGCGCGCTCCAGGATGGAGGGCCCTCAGGAAAGAGGAGCTTTTGCAATTTCTCCGTCGTCTCAGCCTCCGGGACCTTGTGCGGAGCCACGTTATCAGACACAATCCTGACCCTGAACCCAACAGTGACCTCGTCGACTATCGGCATGAGGTATTCCGAGCAGAGAGCAGCATCGTCCCACGACTCACCGACCTTGGTCAAGAGCATCAGACAGTCTGGTATGGTCACTTCGAGGATCTGCCTGGCCTCCTGCCTTGCGGGAACGTAGTCGCGCAGCGCCCAACACGCCTCCAACATCACGATCGCTGCCTCGTAGAGAATGTGCACCGCATGCCAAGGGTAGAAGAGGCGCCGGCGCTTCGTCTGTTGTTGGTAGTCACCCACCAGCGTCGAGCAGGCCGCGAAGCAGGCGCGCCGATCGTCGGGCGTCCTGACCTCGAGGCGCGGCGTCGGGCGGTAGACACGGGACTTGACGGACGAGTGTTGGACCCTCCTGAACTCGAACATCTGGTACTTGGAGAAGCCTGTCGCCGTCTCAAGCCACTGATCTAGACGGCTTGTGATACTGCTGACCCAAACACCGAGATCCGTATGCTCATCTAGAGCGCTGGGGTCCTGGAGGTACAACACGCGGTATATCTCGGTTTCCATTGCTCTGAGACGGTACAAATGAGCAGCAGATGACTGGCGTTTGTTGTCATCATTGTGTATAGGAGTGAAATTTGGGATTTGCAAGGAGGCCGTGATGCACTCCTCAGGAAAACTAAGTGGCAGCCTGAGTAGAGTGCAAAGCGATCTCTCCATGCCATAAAGAACCCAAAAGAGCTGGTCGTGTAAAGGCAACTCTGAAGACCGCTTATGGAGGCCAAGCTCAAGAGCAAGCCTGACACCGTTCGAGATGCATGCCCAGTTATCGACTTTCCCTGGGCTCATGTGGGCGTAGTGAGCGAGGAGAAGGGATATCTGAAGCTTCTGGATTTCGGTAGCACCAGAGACAAGCCGGAGGTGCTGCAGCGAGATGGCAAAGAACGCATCGGATGCTGTCCTGGCTTGGGTCTCATTCTTCCAGGTCAGTGTGATGGAGGAGATGGCCAGGGAGATGAACGCAGCAAAGTAGTCGAAATGGCTTAAGCCAGACTCAGGCGGGATTCCCAGAGTAAGTGCAGCATCTGTGTTCCCCCCGTGGACGACGAACACGCGGGAGAAGACCTGGCGTAGCCATTGTTCTTGCACGCATGGGTATTGTGGGAGATGTATGTTGGTATAATTCCAGATCAACCGATCCAGGGCAGCTGGCGGGATCTGCCCAAGGTTTGTGGAAATCGAAGGTCCATCCCGAGGCGGCGTCCGAACCCGACGGGCATGCGTAGGCGGTTGTGGCACGTCGGGCTTGATCCGTGATATCAACAGCGGTGGGCAACTGGGCCGAAGAAAGAAGGCTGGTGAAAGAGAAGAGAGGAAGAAGGAGGTTGCTGAAGGGCTGTCTGCTGCTAGCGTAGCATATGCTAGCCTCGAGACCAGCGCAACGGCGACGCTTTTGGGCGAGTGCTGGAGTCCTGCTGCTTGATGCTCCAGCTGAGCGACGTGGGCTTCAAGAGCGCGGACAAGGCTTAATCACCGAGTCAATAGTCCGGGTACGATGCTATATATACTGAAGGGCAACTCACCTCCGGGGGAGCTCTTCACCTCCCGAACCATATCCTCTGCACACAGCGCCGGCTTTGGTACAAGCTCCACAAGATGGCCATGCGGAATCACACTGTGGTGGCACGTTGTCAGCCTGTGTCTTATTGGATAGGCTGTAGGCCATATAAAGTCGGATCATGACCCGGGCACTGAAGAGTCGCATCGTGGACCAGGAAAATGGCCATGAGGACGACAAGGGGACTTGGTGCAGCTGCGCGTACCTTGGTCTTCCTTTTCTTGCATCTCGCACATACCTTAGAAGAATGCCGGCCGGAAGCTGCCAACTGAATATCTGGTATCCTGTCCATAATTAAGCACCTCTGGTGGAAGTTGGCTTTCTCAGCCGTGCCAGCCTCAGCACAGATGACTGACGACAAGCTTCGGGATCATATGCAACGAGTGATGAAAACGGGGTCGTTGGTCGATCCGATAACCCGGCCTAAGACGACTCATAACGTCCTTGGCCTGTCGTTGCATTTGAGCTTATTCTGACTTGCAAGCCAAAGTATCAAAACCACGCTAACGACGCACACAACACAACACACCTTGATTTTTAAGTCCTTCTCAAATTCCAATAATTCTATACAGCATGCCTTATATTACCTCCAAACTAAAAAAGGCCTAAATTGTAATAAAGAGCTTTCTTCCCTGTTTATTTTGATATGAAGTTTATTTAGTTTAAAAGTATTATAAAGGTTAAATATATAAAACTAATAAGATTTAAAAGGGATTAAGAAAATTTTAAGAAAGAGAAATAATCTTAACCATTTAAAGTAAGTTTAATAATAAATTTCTAAAAGTTTTTTTCTAATCTCTAAATTATATAATTATTAATAATATATTTCATATTTAATATAACTTTAAATTTAAACTTTTGTTTATTTGAATATTTAATTCTAATATTAAAATATAATTTAAAATAAAAAGAGAAAGAGATTTTTAACAATATAAGTCCTATATAAATCATAGCTAAATTAAAAAAAGTTATATAGGCTAAAGTCTAAATATAACCATATTAACGTGCTAAGTAGAGTTTATATAATGCTAAGTAGAGTTTATATAATGCTAAGTAGAGTTTATATAATGCTAAGTAGAGTTTATATAAAGCTAAGTAAGAAGAGAAGAAGGAGAAGCCTAGTTCCCCTCCCAGTACTATGCTAAAGCCTACTTATAGCCGGAAGTCTCCGCCAAGGCTCCCAGCCACATATATAGGCAATAGCCCAACCTATAACAAAAGTTGACTTTTTTCTAGGTATGTGTTGTGTTATGCGCGTCGTTAGCGTGGTTTTAATACTTTCGCTTGCAAGTCAGAATAAGCAGGGTATGCCCTGGCATTTGAGTCATTCTCCACGCCGAACCTACACCAAGGAACTGGCCAGACGATGACGATATTGCCCAGGTGGCTAATTTACGTCCGGGGCCAAAATCATTATCCGCTGGGTACACGTGCAGGTCCCAGGGCCAGCCCATATAGCCATCACCAAATCGAACGCCGGTCCCATGGTTTGGGAGCTGGTCACATCTGATAGCAGGGGCTGTTAGCATCTGATCATGCTCAAAACATGTACCCGCTGCCGGAACAGGCGCATCAAGGCAAGTCCTCTTTGACCCCATCTGTGGGCCAAGTTCCGACTGTCTGTCATCTTGGCGCACCAAACAGATGCCATGCCGTGTACAGCATATTGACTTGACAGCCCACAGTGTGATGCTCGTCTACCAGCCTGCCAGAATTGCCACAAATCCGGTCTGTCATGTTCTTTTCACGACGATGTCCTGCAGCAGGATGTTCCAAGAAGTCATATAAAGAGCCTCTATGACCGCATCGAAGAGTTGAAGGCCATCGTTGCCGTCCACCGTACGCAGCAAGGAGACGGCGCCGCTTCCGGCCCCACCGATGCGGGTCAATTCGAATTTGTCTTGCGCTCTCGGAATGGCACCCTTTTCCTCGAGCAGTCCCCTCCTGTCATCATTGGGGATGCCACCATCCGCAAGCTGCTTGACCAGGGTGTCAAGATTGAGTCGCCATTTCTGGTCCCCGGGAATCTGAATCCCGAGGAGGAGGGAATCAACCTTCCCGCTACCAACAGGCTCGACAGGAGCTCAGTATCATCAAGCACAGTCCGTCTGTTACTGGCCCACTATGTGCGATGCATCGAGCCGGCCCTGCCTTCCAACATCACCTTTCCTGACGAGAATGAGGGAAGTCTGAAGCAGATGTCAGAATCCGACAGGTGCTGTGTCCTCCTAGCCTGCGCGATTGCTGCGACTCACAAGAGCTATTATACGCCGGCCTGGAAGGCTGTATCCACTACATGCCGTGAGTGGGGTGGCGAGCTCGCTGCCCAGTTCGTGACAGGGCCCAGTGACCACACGGTCGTCATTTTGCTGCTCCTCGTGATATACGAGCTTGCCGATCCAGAGAGGGGCCTCATATGGGAGCTTTCAAGCCTTGCGACCAGATCCTGCCTGGAACTCGGCTGGCATCGCATCGATGAGCAAGCCGTACATCCCGTACATGCATTACCCGGAGCCACACTACCGGTTACATCACAAGAAAAGCGACTACCATCAGAGACTAAGAAGAGGACATTATCTGTGCTGATCCACATTGATAGGTGATGTCCACCGTTTGTCATCACAAGATACATAAATGCTGATGAAAGCTCAGGATGATGAATGTTCTGGTCCATCGGACCAGCGTTCTCAGCGGCACCATACCTTGGAACCAGACCGATAGCGATGTGGCTTATAACTACTGCATAAAGCTCATGCAACAGCTATTCGGCCCCCCCACCTCGGTCGTTGCGGCATCACCTTGCCCTTTGCGCGCCTCGCTGTCCCACGCTGTTGAGACCCTGCAGTTGATGCCGCCGTCAGAATTACTAACGCACATAAGCTGGGCTCTGCTGCAACCAGCCCTACTCAACCACCCGCCCTGTGGAATTTGCACCTCTTTTGCAACCAGTGCTCGATCAAATAACTATGCATCTCTTCAGGCTAGGGTGTTGTCCGAGGCGGCCTGTCTCGTCGATGCGGGGCACTCGATTGTGGTGTCCCGAGACGTTTTCATTCCGCCAATCTTCGCCACATATAGAGCTTTCATCGGTGGTTGCGTGCTTGTAACAGGGCTCTCTTGCCTATGGCCTACAGCAGACACCTATGTAGCGTACCTGCTGAAGTGCTCGGAAGTGCTTGCTTTCACCTTGCCATTATGGAGAGGCGGAAGGGATTATTACGATGTTTGGCACCAGATATCACGAGCGGTCTAGCTTACTGCGACTGCAACCACTATTGATGTGCCAGCACGATCAGTTGCTCTCCTTTCAATGGATTATTCCGCTCGCTTCCACAGTGTTGAAGCAAACACCGAGCTCTTTGTGGTGTCACCGTGGCTTCCTTGTCGCAGCAAAACTGCCGGCTCGGACTCCCGGGTCTGGAACGATGGGCCCGGCGGGTAACCCCGAAGCTATATAGGGATTCAGTATCGTACACCACTCAAATTATTTTTAGCGCATCCTAATTCTCTTACTCCATGTAAAGGAAATTCTGCGTTGCAAGGCCAGTTTTGTTGTTCTTCATGGATGTCTGTGCCTAGCGTACCTACTCGATTCTTGGCTTTATCTCCTTAATAATCAACTACTACTATGGTAAATCTGATAATCCTGCCGATGGCGCTGGAACTGAAATGCTTTTTCTGATGACTCTGTCGTCGGTACTGATGCATTTGAACTTCTTCTATGTTGACTTTCGTTGCATCAAAAGCATCCCGATGGTCCCGGGCGGCTCCCTCTTGCACGGCCACCTCTATATGCTGGGACAGGACCATGCTACCCCAGCGGAGAAATGGTAAGAGGTCTATAGATGGCTAATATACCAGATAAGGCTTGGAAATAGGCGCGTGATCGTCCTCAATGGTTTCGAGGTTGCAAGGGAGTGGCTGGTCACGCGCCAAAACTACCCGATTGACAGGCCTTCGATGTAAACCCTCCACAGACTTGTATCGAAGGTACCCGGTAATGCCCCATAGAAGCTCGCGGAAACTTTAGAGCTGACATAAAATCAACATCGACAATTGGGACCAATCCTTGGAATGAGCACACCAGGAACTAGCGGCGTGTCGTAGGCTCCTTGACAAATTCTGCAGCGATCAAAAGACTTACCGGACTGCTGGATTTGGAAACTTTATGTATGCTTAAGGATCTTTTACATGCGAGCTAAGGAGGCAAATCGGTATCGCCCCATATTTACCAGAAACGGCTGGCACTCAACATTGTTCAGATAATCTGTTACGCGTGGTGTTTCGGAGATATTGACGACCCTCTCCTACATCGTATTCTGGACGATGCCAAAATAATATCAAGGTATGTAGGTGCACCTAAAATCATCCTTAAACTGAGAGAGCTGATTCAGTTTATCTGCAGCTTTCGATCCAAAAATCCCAATGCACAGGATTATAGATAGATAGATAGATTAAAATATTTTAACTCATTAACGTCCTCTACTAAGCCGGACGACAGTTGGGGTCGAACTTATGCACAGGATTTAATACCGTATCTCAGGTTTTTCATCTTCCGAGACCAGGCCCGCGCCCCCACAGCGGGTCACGTTCGGAGCCGCGGAGACGAATGGATGGCCACCCTTCTTGAGGAGGTCCGGATGAGCGTTGTGACAGGAGACAGTAAGAACTGCGTCGCCTCCGGCTTACTCACCAATATGCAGGAGAGCCTGAACAAAGATGGGTTTCTGAGCTTAACTCCATGAAGCAATAATTTCAAACACTGATATCGGCTCTCGCAGGTGATGTCCGCACAATTCTAGGTGTCCTCATGTCTGGTGGGTTTGAGACAATACTAGCCACGGCTATTGCCGGTATTGCTTACCTGGCCAGCGCTGAAGGCTAAGCAGCATAAGAGAAAGCCTATTCGGAGCTTATTGAGGCCCCATGTGATATCGAGACAGCGTACCTGGAAGCGGTTGAGGCAGAGAAGTCTCCTTATATGGTGGCGTTCGTGCGCGAGACCCTCCGACACTGTCCTCCGCTTCACATTTTACCACCTCGACAAAAATAAAGGCTTTTGAATAGTAGGATGCCAGTGTACCGAAGGGTGTCATGGTCCTTGTTAATGCGCAGGCCATAAACCACGGGTGATTGTTCTCATGAACCCTTCTTCCTTTCCTTTCGTTTCTGAGGCTCACTCACTCATCGCTACAGACCCAACTATCTGCGGTCCAGATGCGCAAATATTTCGGCCGGAGAGATGAACTGTTCCAGATATGGACCTTGATAAAATGCCTGCGCCGTATCCCTTCTTACGGAGCTGGTTCTAGGGGCTGCACGGCAGTCAGCTTCTCGAATCGTATTCTGTACACCATTTTTGCTCGCCTAATCTTGACTCTTAAGATTAAGCAAAACGATAGAAAGGCTCCATATTTACACTATGTGGATTGCATGTGCACCTTTCCTCAAAAATCCATAAATAACACCTACACACACACACACACACACAGTGGCTGACACACTGAAAACAATGAAGACGTTACCGCTCAAGCCGCTAGACCTAAACCCTTTGAAGCTTATTTTGAAATTAGGGAGAAAGTGAAATTCGATGCCTGCTTGAAGCAGTCCGAGACAGGCATCCGAAATGCTACGAGCAGCATCAATGTCAGCTAACCACAAAAACGGTAGCGAGTAACGTGCTGTTCAGAATATACAAGTCGAGGGGTTCACTGCATAGAGGTGTCTTCGGCATGATATGGGCTATATGTTCCGGGAATATGGCAGGCGGTGGAGGAAGGCCTGTTCAGTAATCTCGCCCACTTGCCGCCGGCCATTGCCTTGTGCCTCCCTTGGAAGGCCTAACAATTAGCAGCGGCTGTGCAAGTGTTGCTGAAAGCTCTGGATGATCCTGGTCAAAAAATGTCTAATAAACCTTATCGGGCGTTCATCTCGCGCGCGGATGGTAGCTAGTCCTATAAGCCCTTGCCCGTCCCGGACGTGACTACGATAGGCGGAGATAAGAGTGTAAAGTGGTATTCCCAGATCAGCAGTCAGAGGTTGATTGCCAGAAGGTTAAACCAAAAGCTTGCCGGGGAATTAGTGGACGAACGACGACTCCTCATTCTACGAACTGCAGACTGACGAAGTCACGCCCACGTGCTGCACACACCAGTGGCGCATTGTTGTTTGGCTTGGCCGATGGGCTAGCCGTCTTTGAAGTTGTTTCGTCTAGCTGCAGCCACAGCCGTGCCGCCAGCCACGAGCACTTGAGTGGGATCGACAATCATGATGGCGGTTGATAGTGAAAAGAGGGCCATTGCAGACTTGTCCTCGACACAGGACTCGGGGGAAGATGTCTCCGCCACCGTGCTGCAGAGCGGAAACGTCCTCGGTAAACCCAAGCTAACTCAAGTGTATAACAAACAGGGCTTTGCTAATGATTGGCTCAGATGATGGTCTTCAGCGCGGCCTCAAAAATCGCCATCTCATCATGATATCATTTGGTGGCGTGGTTGGTGCGAGCATATGGTATGGGACGGGCTATGCAGTCGCATATAGCGGTCCCGTCGGAGCACTGATATGCTTCTTCATAGTCGGCGTCGACGTCTACTTTGTGATGCAGTGTCTGGGAGAAATGAGCACGCTCTTCCCCATTCAGGGCGCCTTCATTGAGCTGGCTGGGAGATTTGTGGACCCTTCACTTGCATTTTCCCTGGGCTGGAATTATTTCTACCTATGGGTTACTAACATCGCTGGCGACTTCAACGCAAGCTCGATCATAATGGGGTACTGGACCGATAAGGTTCCGAGCTATGGCTGGATCTTAATATGGTTTGCCTTCTACCAGGTCACGTCTCTGCTTGGAGTTGTTGTTTGGGGAGAGATGGAGTTCTATTTCGCCTGCTGGAAGCTTTTTTGCATCCTGGGAGGGTTCCTCTGCGCCATTCTCCTAAACACTGGAGCCATCGGCGGCGAGTATATAGGATTCAGATTCTGGAGGGACCCAGGCCCTATTGCCAACGGCATCAATGGCTTTGGGCAGTGCTTCCTGCTCGCTGCGGTCTACTATTGCGGAACAGAGATGCTGGCCCTCACAGCTGCAGAGTCTAAAAACCCGACAAAAGACCTGCCAAGGGCTATCAAGCAGACTTTCTGGAGAGTCTTGATCATATTCATGTCAGTCAAGTCACCAAAATCTCCCACTCTCCAACGGAAGCTTGCCGCTGACTGCTCATCACAGGGGCCTGGTCTTTTTTGCAGGTATCATCGTACCATCAAACAGCCCTGACCTCCTCACAGCTGCCACCAGGTCCGGAAAATCACCCTGGACCATAGCCTTTGTGAATGCTGGGGCGCCCCAAATGGGCCACGTGGTTAATGTCGTTATGTATGCGCTTCCCTGTTCTTTTGGCCCAGAGCGTCCTCTGACATTTCCGCCATTCAGGATCACGGCTCAGTTGTCCTCGATGAATTCGGCCCTTTACGTCGCATCTCGAAGTCTGGTCTCCCTAGCAAAAGCAGGCCGCGCACCCAAGTTCTTCGCCAAGACCACCAAGAATGGAACCCCAGCAAACGCGCTTATCTTTTCAAATGTCCTCGGTCTCGTCTCCATGCTCAACTACAAGGCCGGGCCGGGCAAGGTCTTTAGCTACCTCACAAGTATCAGCGGCTCGGCTACCTACATTGCATGGGCTGTCATAGGCGTGACTCATATGCGATTTCGCAAAGGCTGGATCGCACAGGGGAACCGAGTTGAAGATCTACCCTTTCGCGCCTTGTGGTACCCGTACGGCACCATTTTTGTCATCGGGATCAATACTCTTCTTGTCTTCATTGCAGGTTACAGCGTGTTCATCGGAGGATTTGATGCCGTTGGTTTTGTCATAAACTACATTGTGGTCGCCGTCTTTGTTGTACTGTTTTGTGGTTGGAAAATTGTTAAGAGAACGAAGGTTGTACCACTCATGGATATCGATCTTAACACTGGAAGGAGGCAGTTCTCGAGGGCTACGAATAGCATCGATGAGGACGTGGAGAAGAGGGAGATTCCTTGGTATTTCAAGGTCAAGCGCTTTGTATTTGCCTAAAATTAGTGCTATTGTGGCAATAGCAGTGTGCAACAGCACACTGGTGGGCTAGCGCTACAGCTACCATACTGTAGCCAGAGGACGTAGTTGCTTACTCAGCAACCACTACCCTCTATATAAGCCCGAGATAGCTGGCGGGCTACGCCCACTATACCCACTACTCCTAGATAGAGAATTTTAACCATAACCCCTAATTATATTGCAATATGTGACCCAGCCAACACTGATCAGTAGTTGCAAGGGCGACCACAGATTAGTAAGGTTGAAGAGACAGGCCTTCGCTGCTTGATAGTGGCTGTACTAATGGTACTAATAGTACCGCCCCTTAAAGAGACTTCAGCGGATTCCGTGATAATACTATAGTGGACTTCAACGATATCATTATTACCCATCATAAGGCAAAGAGGGCTCTATATGCGCTACGCTATACTCCATCTTCATTAAACGCACGTTCATTACGCCCTAAGTATCGTTGGAAGGCAACCACGGAATATGGATACTGCACAATGTTGCTAACCCCCGCTACTCTTAAAGACAATGCTGAAGATATCACTACTTCAGCACCCATCGGCAATCAACCGGCAATAACCCCAGCAACAGCTATACCAACCGAGGTTAACTCTACCAGCCGGCACATCTTCACTACCCCCTGCTAACAAGCTTACCCCTACACACTTACTACCCCTTGTCACCATTTATTTAACCCCTATTTTGCTCTAGCACACCCCTATTATCAACTATACAACCCATATATCATAATAGCTAGCGAAGATAACACCCCTATGCTATTAGCATTAATAACTATACTAGCGGGTGCTACCGGTCTTAGCCTAATTAACTTGTAAGATATAATTAAGGAAACATTACTTAAGGAAGCTGCTGCTAAATCAGGTCTTAACGCCAACCTATAGGGAATAGACCCAGATCCAGAGGCCCTAAGTAACCCAAGACAACATATAATGCACCTGAGTACCTATGTGCAATGGCGCCATTAAGCATACGCAAGACTTACTAGCTAAGATATCTATAAGGAGTTCAAGAATAACTTCTAGGGTTAGAAAGAACCAGCATTTAAGGCAGTCCATCACGATATTCTCTCAGCCCTTAAGAAGATGCTATAATGTAAAGGGATACACCTACAGGTTAACGATAATATAAAGGCCTTTATAAAACTATTAGAGTCAGAATCCCTGCCAAGAGCCCCAGCATCTATATAACACTAGTATTAATAAATAATTTGGTTAAAGAGATATTATAATTATGTCCCTTTTAATAACAATAGATCGTTTGAAGGATACGCACTAGTATTAAGCAACAACCGGAGAACAGGCCTAAGTACTCAGGGACCTATACTGCAACCTACTGCACCAGCCATACCCGAACCTCAACCACCATCCTATTAGCCACATGGCGTCTATGCCTTTAAGACCTCTAACGGCTACGAGTCATCACCCAAGTAGGAAGAATTCCGAGTGTCCTATGAGAAGTATATAACAATCCCTCCAGTACCGCTAAATGGTATACCATTGGAGAAAGGGATATCCGCCAACTTAGCTAAATACTACTCGGACAACAAGAAGTTCACCGGGGCAACGGATGAAGTACTTAATGATAAGATTCATCTTTTTTATAATGTCTGCAAGAATAATCACCTGTACCCTACCCACTTCCGGATAGCATTACCCACAATATTAAAGGGCGAGGCTAAGGACTTTTATATCCAGTTGATTACAGATAGAGATACCTTTGCTATAGCATATGCCAAACTCAAGCAACAATTTAATACAGACAGCAGACAACAAGTATATTTAACCGCGTGGAATACCACTACTTTTACATTAATACAGCAAAGAAACAAGAACAAAACCCTGTTAGAAGTAGTAGAGATTCTAATTAAAAACATAAAGCAATACACTTAAATACTTAGCTATAAAGGAGCACTTGGAGACAAACCACTATATAACAACCTTATACGCGCAATATATGGTATACCTAAGTTCTACTACATTGAGGTAATGGCCCCGGCTACTGCCAATAAAGCATGTAATATGCTCCATCATTATGCTACATCATCAGGACCTCAGCACCCCTCCCGGCAATACACTATAGGGCAAGGCAATAATAATTGGCTAAATGGCAACTATAATGATAAGGAAGATCAGGGTAATAATGAGTACTTTAACTACCCTGGTGATAACTACTTTTATCACTCTGAGCACCCTAATAATGACTAGTACTACCTGGACCGCCAGTATAATAATGACTGGCGGCGCAGAGGCAACTACTTATAAGGCTCTGCATATGGGCGATACCCCCCGGGATGAGGCAACTACTATCCCTAAAGCAACTATCGCCCCCAGGGCAACTTCCAACCACCCCCTAGAGGAGACAACTACCCATACGGAAGGTGCAGGAGAGATAACCCCCCAGATAAAAAAAGGTGCTATATCTGCTAGAAGGAGGGGTATTGGTTATTAAATCACTCCTTCCAAGAGCGCCAGAGGGCTAAGGGCATGTATATATATATATATAGTAGCTCAGATAAGGAATTCTACTTGTTTCTTATTAACTATAAGAGCATCAACTATAAGAGCAACAATTAAGAAAGCACCAGTATGTTTATCAGCAGTGCTAAAAGCCGTAAAAACTACACATAATTAGTAGACCAAGCCTTCCTCCATACTTTTAGCATTAATAATAATGAGGAGGATTAGGATAACCCCGGCCCTATAACTGGTGGGAACAACGTTAATATCAGCAACACTAAGACCAGCGAAGGAGCCAGCAGTATTAA
This sequence comes from Stenocarpella maydis, assembly GCA_002270565.1. Taxonomy (NCBI): domain Eukaryota; kingdom Fungi; phylum Ascomycota; class Sordariomycetes; order Diaporthales; family Diaporthaceae; genus Stenocarpella; species Stenocarpella maydis. Next base: position 30,391 of record NQMI01000084.1, read on the forward strand.
GGAGGTCTTTATAATAGATAACTACTCGCGTTAGCATTTCCAAGGGATTCTCCCAGATACTAGCGCAGCCAACTACTCCACTATTAGGCACAACCAATATACTGTGCTGCGGCAACTTATGCCTATCACTCTTGATACATCCCGCGCAGGAGAAGCAACAGTCCGCTTTAGGCCAGGAGAACTACTATAGTTAATAGGGGCAACTATAGTTAATATAATAGCTAGCAACTTAACATTCCACATAATAAAGATACTAACCCCCTTCCTCTTATATATACAAGACATAAATACACACTCACTCTTTATGCAGAACACAACTAATGAAGTCATATAATATAAGTCAAATTAGCAGCACAAGAGGATATTTCCTATTACTTAGAAGTGGGGATATCCATGGTTCCTTATAGATATCAATAAGGGTAGCAACGCCCACATTCTCTTCCTCACGGAAACCGAGTTACAGCAACTATACAGACAATTTGGGCACCCATCAGTTAAGAGGCTCTCTCGGCTACTAGCGGGCGCTAGCCACAATATTAATTCCTCAGCACTAAAGGCTATTACTAAGTTCTGCCACCATTACCAAATGCACTCTCCCGCACCCCAGAGATTCAAGTTTAACCTCCATAATGATATTAACTTTAACTATAAAGTTATTATAGATGTGATATACTTAATAGGGCTCCCTATACTACATGTTGTTAACTTAGCCACCTCCTTCCAAGCCAGACGATTCTTGGCTTCTCTCTCCACCAAAGATACATAAGAAGCCCTACAGAGCTACTGGATTAATACATACATAGGTCCCCCAGACCATCTTATATTCAATACGGGGACTAACTTTGCTTCCAGCGAGTTCAAGAGTACTATATATATCATAGGGATTACGTGTAAATAAATACCCATGGAAGCATACTAGTTAATTAGTAAAGTAAAGCGATATTACGCTCCTTTATGCAAGGCTTTTAATATATTATATGCTAAGTTGTTAACTATATTTACTAAAGAAGCTATACTATAGGCAAGCTTTAGTGTAGTTAACAATATAGTTGGCCCGGACGGTCTTATGCCAACTCTCCTTATATTTAGAGTATACCCGCGTATAATAGAGGACTCAGCCCCTATGCTATTTACTCTAAAGAGAGCTGAGGCAGTATAGAAGGTAATAAAGGAGGTTAGGAAAATCAATGCTGCACGCAAAATTAGCAAAGCATTATATATAAGGAACAGCCTAATTATATTAGAAGTCTTAAGCCTACCACTCTAGAGTAAAGTTTAGGTATGGAGAGAAAAGACTGGGTAGTAAGGCCCATATAAACTGCTCTCTATTAATAACTATAATATAATAATCAACCTTCCTAATGGACCAGTTATCTTTCAGTCAACCCTTATATAGCCGTACTATTGTGATGAAGAAGAACCTCTTGATCTGCCGGACCCTAATAATACTCTAAAGGAGCTAGTATACTTCAAGCTAGACCCTATATCAATTATTCCTAACCCGGTAGTCCCTTAACAATGAGAATAGCCACGGGGGGCCAAGAGCAGGAAGAAGGCGGTTATCGTTACAGATAACGATAATAATAGCGCTACTACTGCTGATAATATAGAAGATAAAATCACCGCTTATATATTCCTCACCCCACGCAAAGTCGAGAACTACAAGCTTGCTCTAAAGCTCCGCCAAGATGGCATCATTACTACCCCAGGCAACCCCTTTAAAGAGTCAGATAATAAGGAAGTATCCAAGCTAATCGGCTAAGGAGTGTTCCGGTTCAAGCGGTTTGATGAGCGGAAGCATAAAGGAATCCAAATCTTTAAATCTCGCATTATCAAGGAGATTAAGGGCAAAACTAAGAAGCCATATAAGAAGTCCCGCCTTATTATTACCAGATTTAGTAACCTTATAAAGCATAAGATCCTTATATAGTTACCAACGGTATAACGTACAAGTTATTAACTTCTCATTGCTCTTATGCCTATATTAATGACTAAGGGACTACATCTTGAGCTCCGTGATATTACTTAGGCCTATCCATAGTTAAAATCCACGCTTAAGAGGCCCATTCTATGCTACCTTCCCCCTAAAATAAGGGGCAAATACCCGGCCGGCATAATTATAAGGGTAATCAAGCCCTTATATAGCATTATAAAAGCCGGTATGCACTAGTGGGCCACATACCACAAGCACTACATTAAGAAGCTGGGGATAATTGTATCTGCGTACGACCCGTGCCTCTTGATAGCTGACTATAGCAGTAAGAACATCTTTAGTATTACCGCTATATAGACTAATGATACTCTTACCTTTTATACCTCGGCCTTTTTAGAGCTTAAAAAACAGAAGATTAAGGAGGAGGAGATCTGCTGCAAGCTAAAGGACAGGCTAACTCCTGAGAAATTACTAGACTTCAACGGCATAAAGATCACGATATTACACAACGGCATTGTATATCTCAGACAGAAGGGCCAAGGGGCAAAGATACAGCCAGTTAACTATATGGCTGAAGACCGCGCTTAATAGTATATAGAGCAGCACACAAAAGGAGCATATCTAGCTTCTATTTGCTACCCGGAAGCAGCATTTAACCTCTCTATTACGGCTTAAATCCAAGACCCCAAAGAAGAAGACTATACCAAGTTGAATAAGCGGCTAAAGTAGCAAGCAGATTACCTTAGCTATAGTCTTGACTATATTCCTCTAGACCTTATGGCAGCCAAGTTGATAATCTTCGTAAACGGATCTTTTGCTAACAATAAGGACCTTAGTTCTCAGATTAGCTATATAATTGCCCTAGTAAATAAAGCGCAAGCCAAGCAACCGTCTACATAAGAGATCACTGGGAATATCCTCCATTAGTCATTAACCAAGTACAAGAGGGTTACGCATAGCATACTTGCTTCTAAGATCTACAGCATAGTTAATAGCTTTAATATAGGGATCATAATAGCTGCTACTTTCCGCCAAATTACCACGCACTTAAACCTGCCAGAGATCCCTCTTATCATCTATATAGATTCCTACTCTTTATATAAGTATCTGGTTAAGCTAGGGATGATAAAAGAGAAGCGCCTTATAATTAACGTAATAGCGTTAAGGCAGTTATACGAGAAGCATGAGATTTATAAGATCCGGTGGATTACTGGGGACTATAACCCAGCAGATGCCTTCATAAAGAGTACCCCAAATAAGGCATTAGAACGCCTTATCAACAACAATACCCTCATCATCAAGGTAAAAGGATATATAGACCGTAGCCAGCTAGCGACAACAACCCCTTCCTCTACCTAAACACCATGCAAGGGATCACAACAATTGCTATAAGAACAGCTATACACTAACTTGCCCAGCAAAGACCACAACCTACAGCAGTTAACTAACCAACGCAACTTGGTCGGCAAAGCCACGCACACCAACACCGCCCTACCCCATGGGGGAGGACCACCAATCATCACCACCCTAAGCCCCAAATGGCAGTCAACAAGTACCCTAAGACATAAAAAGGGATCACACAATACCGGCAACCAGCAAAACTTCATATCCCCATCAATTAGTTACCTGCATCTTACCCTAACGAGCTACACAGTTAGCCAATCTATAGTTCAAATCCATCCCAAGGGCGAGACCTTATAGCCAAGATTTTTACAGTAGTGCCTATGCACTAAGGGTTTAAGTAACAAGGGTTACCACTATCCCACGGGCACTTAAGTTGCCAGCTATATTATATCAAGCATCCCCAATCGAGATTTCGCGATCTCAACTCCTACTCAACATATATTTTACATACTTATCCAGAGCAACATCAAACAGTGCACGCTCTACTACGCATTTGCTAAGAAGTTAGCTCCAATATACCATTCATTACTATTTACTACAATCCCTACCTAACCCAACTACTGCTTCCTCTACCCCTACCAACTCTTAATATTAGCCTCTAATGGAGAGGGCTTTTATCAATTGAGTTATCATCAAACCCTATTGCTAATGTCTGCCGCCGGAAGATAGTTGATCTGCACTATACCCAATTTAGCCAATTATCAACACTCAGTCAGGGGGAGAGAGGGTCCAGAGATCCGGGTCCAGGAGGCCAGATAGTTATTATTCCAGTTCCAGGGTATCCAGACAATTATTGTTCCAGTTCCGGGCAAATCCTTATTCAACCTATAGCCTACAGGCAAAGGAATCACGAGTCCTTATCACGCATTTCTTTTACAACCCTTAAGTACCAGAGATAATAAATAAGCGGTACAAATTGTTAAGAGCGGACATTTTATATGGGAATAGCACTACATTATACCGGACCGTACAATTGTATGCTCTCAGCTTCCAGGGGAAGCAGAGACCACCATAACACGCCAGGTCTTTCCGAGTGCCTATATTTCATAGGCACTTAGCACAACGGTACACGTGACGAACTCAACAAAGGGACTGGCACAGCCAACAAGCAGCAGTAGTATAGGGATTTGGTGACAAATGCGGTAATTTCTTTTGTTTTTCCTTGAAATGGCGAGAGCGTGGGTTCAACCCCACGCCTGGGACTTTTTTTTTCTTAAGATTCTATTATCACCCCCTACCTAAATTTATACTAATTAATACTAAATCCTAAAAGCTAACCCAATTAAGACAAAACTATGACTAAAAAGATAAAATAAGTAAAAAATTAATATAATAGCTACTAATATATTATTAAAGAGATAAAAAGAAAGATAAATAGCTAGCTATAGCTAAAAACTGGATAACTAAACTTATTAAAATAATTACTTAAATAATCCTTAAATACAAAAATAAAATACTAAATTTAGATACATTATTTAGCTTAGCCTCTAAACTATTAAATCTAGAACTATTTGAACTTACCTTATTTAAGAATATATTTTAATAATTGTTTAAGGAGAATATAAAGGTTATCTTCTTATTGAAGTTTTATAATATAGGTAAAGATTTAATTATACTCCTATTTGTTTTAGGCCTTAAGCACTTTCTAGAAATACTAGGAAAAGAAATAAGAGCTATTCTTACTTAGAAAGCTACTAGCTATATTAAATAGGATATACTTATAAACTATAGCTATTGCTTACTTTACTTAGTTATAAGTAAGAAAAGTAAGACGTTTAGGCTACTCTAATAGTTTATAGAACCTTATAAGCTATTACTAAATTTGTTTTTATAAAATATATTGATTTTAAGATTTATATATAGCTAGTTCCTTTCTTAAAATTACTAATATATAGAGATCTATATTATATATATATATAGCTAGTTAGTATATATATAAATATATATATATATATATATATATAGAAAAATCTAGTATATATATATATTATAATTTTATAACTCTACTTATTAGCTAACTTATTTACTAAAGGAAGATTATTATTATTAATATTACTTAGAATTATTAATACCTAATACTAAGTCCTTTATTAATAATTATAAAAGATACTCTTTAATTTAAGATATTCTTTATTATTAACTTTATTACTTTATTATTTTACTAGTAATTGTAAATATTTATTAGCTTTAATAGACTATAATTAGAGCTATTTCTATATAGTTAACTCTTATATTATATTTCATATTATATTTATATTAGCTATCTAAATATAGTATAGAAAAGCTAGGATAAGAATCTGGTTAAGTAATACTAAATATAGCTAGTAATAATATAAATTATCCTAAGATAAGGAGTATATGCTAAGGCCTAGTGTGGATGTATACGTTTAAAAAAGTCCTTTTATGTACTTAAAATACTGCTAATTGAGGACTAGTATTAATGCTAAGACCTTAACGGTACCCTTAAAACCACTCGTGAAGATTATACACTATACTGGCCTACGTTGCCCTTCTGGCCCTAAACGGGTTCGACAGCGTGGGCGCTAGGACGGCTCGTGTGTCGCGTGTGTGCCTGTTTCCAAAACGTCGGTACTACTGCCCACCACCTACCCGCATTCCCAGACTCCAGTCCCATTTTCCCACGACACGTTGCCGTGATGTGTGTCAGAGGATCTGCGTTGGATTCCCACGAGGGTGGCAGGAGAAACCGGGAATGACGTGGGAATCTGGGCGGATTTTGGCTTTGAGCTCCATGGATGGCATGATGCGGGTTGACCGTGGTGTGTGCAGTGTAGTTGTCGAATGAGGTGGCATGGCAGGGCATGACGTTGGAGAGAGTTACCAGATATGCGGGTGGACAGGTGGGGAGTTCAGGCCCGCCTGCATCCCTGTCACCGCACAGCCTATTGTTCGGCTGAAGCTCTCCCAGGTAATGTAGCAGTGAAGGTACCATGTACGGAGTCCTGGGGGGGTGTGCTGCGTGTGCTGGCCCGGGGATGCACAAGTGTCTCTCTCGCCTCCACCCTAGGGAAACTATTCGATCCTGGTTCGCTGCCACTAAACTTGCTGAGCCACACCCGTCAACGTTTGCATGCACATCTCCATCTCGACCCAGCTTGGCTCCTCAGGAGTCTCTGTTTGCCCGGTGGTTTCTGCCATCAACACCACGCTCGACGCGCTGGCCTCTCGCTCTGCACACATACTAGTGTGCACACATCTCAACTCCCGTCCTTTGTACGCGGTCCTTTGTACGCGGTCCTTTGTACGCGGTCCTTTGTACGCGGTCCTTTGTACGCGGTCCTGACTGGACATCACGCCCAATCAACCGGCCTGCAAGCATCACCCGAGCACTCATTGACCTTTGCCTCTCGGCGCCATTGGCCGAGGCGATCAGACGAAGCCTCCGCCACTACCGGCAGCATCCTGGGCGATATCTCGTCGCATCCCACAGACCTCTGTGGACCATCGCAGCCATTCCGCCCCGAGCGCATAATACCCGCCGTTTCAACCCTTGCCACGCTTCCTCCGCTATCACCTCAGTCGCCGCTTCTGCCCTGTCCTGCCCTGACAGAGCCCTGCCCAGTCCTACCAGCAACGGGCGAACCAAACCACAGAGCCACAGCGATTCCCGCGTGCCTCGGGTGGTCGGAACAGCCAAGACAGACAAGGGAGTGACCTGCCCGTTGTCTATTTTTTGGGGCGGGCGGTTTTGTCTGGCCCTTTTGGCCGGACTCCGTGTCTTAACCCACTGCGCTACTCACCGCAGGGCTTCCGCGGTCGAGGTCGAGAGCTCACGGCCCGATCTGGATCTACGGGGTCTCACCCTGGTGCGCCATTAGCCCACATTGATCCGAACGAGCAATCTTGCCAGGTGTAGGCTCGACCAGGGGCTGCTACTTGGCTTAACCGATCTTCAAACCAATATCACCTATCGAGCCGACTGCCTGCCTGCCCGCAGTTATACCCCCCCGACGCCCCTCGTCCCGCCAACATGACCGACGCCAATGCCTCCACCGACTTCCTCCCACATATTCCCCGCGAACGAGCCGACAGCAACATGTCTCTAGGCGGCGGCTTCGCTCTCCCTGAGAATGGCGATAACCATCCTAACGGCGCCGGCTCCTTGCCCGGTGACCCGGCACCCGTCGCGGCTGCACCTCCGCCGGCTGCGCCCTCAGTAGACGAGAAAATGGTCCAGGATGTGCTTTCGTCTGAGGTGGGCTTTGCCACGCGCGCATCGAAGGGACTGACCCAGGGCTGACGTCGCTCATAGATCGGCGTTGCTACCATGCTCAACAGACTGAAGCAGAGTGTCGCATCGGCAAAGGTAGGCACACCCGGCATCGTGGCAGACGTTTGCACAGGCTTACTCGAGGTGTATGTCGTCGCCCTGCACAGGAATTCGCCAATTTTCTCAAAAAGAGAGCCGCTATCGAGGAGGACAACGCGAATGGACTCAAGAGGCTGGCCAGGACCACTTCCGACAACATGCGCCGGCCCGATCACCTGGGCGGCAGCTTTGCCAAGGCCTTCGATGGCATGATGGGCACACACAGTCGAATTGCCGAGAACGGGATGCAGTACGCCATGTCGCTTCTGCAGATGGCCGAAGACCTCAACGAGCTGGCTGCTATCGCCGAGAAACAAAGAAAAGGCTGGAAGCAAGACGGACTCGCCGCCGAGCACCGGGCCGCCGACGTTGATGCACAGATGCGGAAGTCGCAGGCCAAGTACCACTCGCTAGCGGATGAGTACGACAGGGTGAGGACCGGGGACGGGCAAAAAGGAGGCAAGATGTTCGGATTCAAGGGCCCCAAGTCTGCAGCGCAGCACGAGGAAGAGCTGCTGCGCAAGGTACAGGCGGCCGATCAGGACTACAAGACCAAGGTCCAGGCCTATCAACAGGAACGTGGCCAGTTGATCTCGACGACACGGCCTGAGGCCGTCAAAGCACTGCAGGACATTGTCAGGGAATGCGACTCAGGTCTGGTGCTGCAGATGCAGAAGTTTGGTGAGTTCTGCTTGTTTGTCGCACTTTTGAGCTCAGCTAACGGACGGCTTTCACCAGCATCTTTCAACGAAAAGCTTCTGTTGAGCAATGGCTTGAGCGTCAGCCCTCTGAAGAATGGCAAGTCTTCCAGGCCAGATTCCATGAGTCTGAGAGAGATCGTCCACAGTGTCGACACTCAGCGTGATTTGAGTGAGTATCTGTGTGCAAACCACAACAAGGTCCCGCCCAGCAGAGGGGAGCCTAAGTACGAACGTCATCCTGTGAGTCTCCCAATCCCGGAAATGCAAATATGAGTAGAAATTGATTCTTGGAAGGTTCTGGGAGGCCCATCTGGAGGTCCCACAATGTCAGGAGCTCACCCTGCAACTTATCAGCCAGCAAGGTCTCAGCCGCCAAGTCAGGGGGTAGGCCAGCCCAGCGGACATTCACGACATGATTCTTTCCAGCCTACATCACCTGTTAAGCCAACACAAGAACAGCAATCGATGCCGCCTAGCCAGGATCCAGATTGGTCGCGTGGTGCGATGCCACCGATGCCAGCTGTACCGACACAAGGGGTTACGTCTTCCAACCAACAGCACGAGCGCAGTTTTAGCTCGGCAAGCATGCTGAACCAGACGGGGCCAACGGCTTCCCAGCCGCAATTCAGCAACCGAAACTCGTTCGGCCCTGGTATGCTTCTCTCAGGCGGCGCAAATCCGAGATACAACGAAAAGCCAGGCATGTCCCAGGGCCCACCACAACTTGGGGCGCTGCCGTTCCAAGAGCCGGCCAGTCATTCGACGCTACCACCGCCACTATCTGCAGATAGCGGCCCTGCACTACAGCACGGCCTGGGCCCTGTGGGACCAGGGCATGGCCGAGGCTCGTCACCGCCAAGGGCGGTGGGCTCACGGCCTGTTTTCGGCGTCTCCCTCAATCGGCTGTACGAGCGGGATGGGCTTGCAGTTCCCATGGTTGTCTATCAATGTATTCAAGCCGTTGATCTTTTTGGCCTCACAGTCGAGGGCATCTACCGATTGTCTGGGTCCTTGCCGCAAGTCAACAAGATGAAGAGCATGTTTGACACTGGTGAGTTGAAGAAGGCCTCCTTAGAGGATGAGTTTGGTCCACTAACCAGCCCTCCAGATTCGACATCACCACAACTCGACTTCAGAAACCCGGAGAATTTCTTCCACGATGTGAACAGTGTGGCTGGGCTCCTCAAGCAGTTCTTCCGGGATCTACCAGACCCCTTGCTAACCAAGGAGCATTATACCGGGTTTATTGAGGCAGCTAGTGAGTTTACCCCGAACCCAGCGTCTTGCTCAACCCCACCAGGGCTAACGCATGTTCTCAGAGCACGAAGACGAAATCGTCCGCCGCGACTCCCTCCATGCCATAATCAACTCTCTCCCAGACCCCAACTACGCGACGCTACGCGCTGTCGCCCTACACCTGCACCGCGTCATGGAGAATTCGGCTACGAACAGAATGACATCTCAGAACTTGGCCATCGTCTTTGGTCCTACTCTAATGGGGGGTAGCGCCCATGGCGCCATCAGTGACTCGGGTTTTCAATCCAAGGTGGTCGACACGATTCTACAGAACACATACCAGATATTCGACGACGACTGATCCTGACTGCCGGGATCCTGAAACCGATGTTGTACCAAGGTGACGGGGCGCTGTGTCCTCGGGGCGGGGAAGGGGAAGGATGTGAGGGCTTTGCTGGATTACGATGAGGCAGAAGGAAGAAGCCTACTAGGCACAAGTGGCCGCCTCGTTCGGCAATATGGGGTTCACCACCGGCAGCACTTGCTTGACGCAAATGCGCATTGGAGCTTTGAGATTGTGACTGCATAAGGGCGGTGTATAGCATGGCGAGCCAGGAAGGAGGTCTTGATACGGGGGCAGGAGTCTGGGACAATCGGCGAAAGCCTGTTGGAGCGAGCGCTTGGCCATTTACCTCTTTTGGTTTTATTTGCTGGGCATGTAGTAGGATTACCATTGCCAGTTGTGCAGGATTATTTACACTCTGTCTCGCAACCCAAATATGACAAGCCCCCATTTATGTTGGACATGTTGCTGGTTATTGCATCATTCCGTCTGGAGGCAAAATTCCGGTCATAAGCCGCGACATGTTTCTTGTTCCCCCACATGAGTGAATATATGTGAGACCGAGAGAAGAGATATGGGGACAAGGCCGGAACATTGGTGGCACGCAATGCCCGGGTAGAGGGGCCGAGCTTGGGGCCCACCAATATCCGCCGGCCACCAGGCGCTAAATTAGTAGCAATGGACCAAACAAAGCGCCTGCATGGAACGCCCCCGGGCTGGGCCAGCACGGACAGACCTGCCAGAGGTTGAGTGACGGGCGGAGCTGCGACCCCTACTCGGCCTGCCCCCTTCACCTCATCAATCTCACCTCACCTCACTCTCGCTGGGGTGGACTGTGCATGCTCTCCAGTGATTGACAACGCCCGGAGCCAGATCGTTCCCGCCACTCCCCATGCGGACAATGTGAGCCCACCAAATCCGGACCCAAGCCAGTGTGTCTCCTCGCCTTGTCCCTGCTCGTCCCGCTCCTACTCACCCTCTGCTCCTCCTCCGCCTCCGCCGCCGCCGTAACTATCATGGCCTCGTCAGCTGCCCCTCCCGGGGTCGTCGATCCCACCAAGCCCAAGAGCTATCCGGTCATACTCAGTGACGCTCTGCTCGGGAAGTCATCCAAGCAGGCACTGACCGCTATCAGATGTAAGATGCCCGAGCCTCGGCTCACCATAGAGGAGGACCCAAGTGAGACTGGATGCTGATGTGCCGGTCCGTGGCCCTCGCAGACAACCACAAGCCCGAACTCTCATCGGACACGGCCCCCAACGAGGCCAAGCTGAAGCCCTCCCCGTCCGACGACGACACATTCAACCTGTCCTTCTACGAGAATGGAGGCAAGTACGCATACAACGGCACGCGATCCGCCAAGGAGAACCAATACGTCCTTGTCTTCGACCCGGAGCGCAAGGCCTTTGTGCTGCACCGCATGGACTCCATGTTCCACATGAACCTGGCTCGGACACCCTACAACAGCGACGCCCAGGAGCTCAAGGAGAAATATCCTCACATTGATAGCAACATCCGGCCCACAACGGACAAGAAGCCAAGCAAGGCGCCCGCCGGCAAGGGGGCGAACAAGAAGACCAGCACAGACAGCAAGAAGAAGGAGCCACCCGCGACCAAGGCCGAGCCCCCGGAGGCCGAGACCAAGGCATCGTCACAGCAGTCCAAGGCGGACAAGGACACCAAGCCCAAGAAACAACAGCGGAACAGGTCGCCGGTGGGCTCAGAGGACGACGACGACGACGACGGCGACGGCGGCCTACTGGTTGAGTACCCGGACCCGGCCCCCTCGGCGCACACGCGCGGCCAGGACTTCAGCCCGGCGTTCCCAACGGCGATCCGGCGCTTCTCCGAGTTTGTGCGCGACGAGACCGCGGAGTCGGACGAGGACGCGGACGCCGAGTACGAGGAGGACATCCTTGGCTCAGAGGACGACGACGTCTCGGGCGAGGGCGGCGAGGGCGGCGAGGGTGGGACGGGATTCAAGCTGCCCAGCCCCATGGTCGGCGGTGCCGGCGCCGGCGGTGGCGGTGGCGGTGGCGGTGGTGGCGCGCAGCCGCCCGCTGATGACGAGGGCGGTGATGAATTCATGGAGGACGACTTCGAGGCGGAGCTGGAGAAGGAGCTCGAGCAGCAGATGAGCGGCATGGACGTCGGTGGTATTGGTCCAGATGCTGAGAGTGACGTAAGTGAGGAGGACTGATGGCCGCTGAACGATTGTTTGGGTTCTTTTTTTTTTGGGGGGGGGGTCCCTGAATCGTAGAGGATCTGGGGCGTCTGGACTTTTGCACGGCGTCACGGCATAGGTCTCTTTTTGTAGGGCAATGACTATATTTTGGGTTGTTGGGGCGCTGTTGCCATTACCGTACTGCTTGCACGTTATTTACCAGCTTCGTTCCCACAACTCGTCTCGCCACCCGACGCTCTGGCTTGACACGACGGGCATTCGAAACCCTGGTTGTTGGATTGCAGCTCCCCCTTGGTTTCTTTTCGAAGAAGCACCAACCCTCATCAACCGCTCAGTCCCCAAGTCCACACGCAAAGCCTCGTCCGGCCAGCACAGATCCTTAGCATCACACCCACCCATGAAGGTGTTTCTCCACCTCTACGCCCTCGTGGCCGCCGCCATCGCCGTCATGATGGACACCGATGCGGGCGCCTTCCTGCTCAACATCACCCTCACGCCCAACGCAGCCGACACGCTCGCCGCCAACGGCATCTGGGCTCCCGACCTCGCGGCCTTTGCCGCCGGGGAGTACAACTTTGACGGCGTTGACTTCGCCGCCGAGTCCGAGAAGCTCACCGCGTCTGGCCTCGACATCAACCATCTCGTCGTCCTGCGCTTCAGCGACACCGTCGCCGCCCGGCAACCCGATGACGGGTGCGACCCCTGCAAGCTATGCCTGGAGGCGTGCACCGCTCTTCTCCTCCTGTGGCCCTTGTGCGTTGGACCCCCCCTGTCCCTTGCCTTTCCTTGGGGGAGATGACCTGGCTGCCCTGCTTCCGGGAGGAGAGAAGGGGTGCCACGATTGCTAACAGTCGTGCCCTGATGCAGCTGCGCCGCCGCCTGTTCGGCTCAGAGTTGGTGCGCGGGATGCTTTTGGTGGTGAATGCACTGTTGTGCCTGCTGCCGAGGCCCAGGGCCGTCGGGCGGCTCGAGCAACATTCTACTCGTGTCCCTCGGACCTGGCTGCGGGTGGGAAGGAGTGCTAGGAAAGATCGTGGACAGCCACGCTTGTTGATGCTTGCAAGGCCTCTTGGTCAGGATGGGGCGTCGTCTGGTGGAGAAGAGACATATGGCACGGCACGAACATGGGCTCTAGCATAATGAAAACGGCCACTTCGTCTCGCCAGGTGGCCCAGCAGGAGTCTTCTCACCGTAGCCTCTCCCAAGGGTGAGCCTTTGGATCTCCATGACAGTGACCCCATGTCCTTGTCATCGGGACAAGATTGGTGTAAATGTCAGGAGCCTGAGTTGAGGATAGCATCAAGGGTCGGTCATAAGTCGTGGCCCTTGTCTCGTGGCTCTCAACATGGGTAAACACTAAATAGTGCGGTGCGGAGCAAGCCAGGCAGAATTGTTCCATCAATAGCGGCAAGAGGCAAGACATACAGGCCCCTGAGAGCCAGCCGCTAGCCGGATGGAGGAAGTGGAGCAGCGGAGGTGTGGGGATTTGGGGGGGGGGGCCTACCATGTACACTACAACAACATCCTCCTCCACATTTTAGTGCAGACCTCGCTCAGCCTGCAGCGAACATGGAAATGACAGGAGAAAAGCCCACACCACACCCGGCTTCTGCTGGAGGGACATGCCCCTGGCTGGCATGCAAACACACCTCCCCCACAGTTCGTCTCAGACCGGGTCGAGGCAATGGGAAATGGTGTACAGCCAGGATATAACATGGCCTCGGCCCTTTCCTCCTGTGTTCCCAAGGCCTGTCTTGTCCTGATGACTGGTCGTCCGCTCGGTATTGGCATCTGCTTCCCTGAGCCCTGAGCCCTGAGCCCTGAGCCCTGAGCCCTGAGCCCTGAGCCCTGAGCCTTGAGCCCTTGATCGCCTGTCAGGATGCTTGGACAAGCCAACATCGGAGTAGTGGCTCTGCTATCACTGGGTCTGGCCAGCCCGGTCCTCGCCAATGCCAACACGGCTGCTCCATACCCGGCAACCACCTTCGCGGATTGTCAAAAGAAGACGGCCGACCCGCTCGAGGGCTGTCCGGAGGGGACCATATACGTGAGCGCGAATGACACGACTGCCGATTTCAGCAAGATCCAAGATGCTATACTCTCTGTTGGCAACGACTCCGAGCCTCACTACATTCTCATCGGTGCCGGCTTCTATTACGAGCGTGAGAGACACCCCTTTCGACCATGACTGGGACATGCCGCTGACACTCCTCAGAACTCAACGTGACCCGCTCGGCGCCTGTGTACCTGCTGGGCCAATCCAACCTTCCGTCACAGCGGCAGGACTACGCAGGGCATGTGAGCTACAACCAGACCGCACAGAACGACGTGCAGATCTGGTTCAATTCCGCCAACCGCGGGAACAATCTCATCAGTGACAATGTCTTCACGGGTGTCCTGACCGTAGGCCCTACCCTCAATGCCACGCTCACCGGCAGTGGGCCGACGGGGTTCCCGGTCCCCGAGGATACCCCCTTTGGATGTCACGACTTCAGGGCCTACAACATTGACTTTAGGAACGAATATGCCCCGTACTCGGACGGGCCCGCCCACGCCATGGGCGTGTCAAGGGCTAATGCCGGCTTCTACAGCTGTGGCTTCTACAGCTGGCAGGATACTGTGAGTCTTTAACCTGCCTACCTCCTGGCTCTCTCAGCCCCGCGGGGCGCCGCCTTATATAGACGTTCCAGCACTAAACAACCACAACCACCGCCAAGATTTACGTCGGCAAGCTAGCCAACGCCTACTTCTACGACACCGTCGTAGCCGGACAGACGGATTTCTTGTACGGCTTTGGCACTCTCTACATTACCAAGTCCACCTTGTCGCTGCGGCACTGCGGGGGCGGTATCACCGCCTGGAAGGGCACCAACACCACCTTCGAGAACAAGTACGGCGTCTACATAGACTCGTCCCAGCTCACAGCCAACAACGCCTCTACCGCTGCCGATGTCATCGGCAAGTGTGCCCTCGGCCGCCCGTGGAACGCGCAACAGCGGTCCGTCTTCATGGACAGCTACTTTGACGCGAGCATCCTTCCCGCCGGCTACATCAAGTGGGGCGCAACCGACCCTCGCGTGAACAACCACACCTTCATGGCTACGTGGGACAACTACGGCCCCGGGTGGAACGTCACGGCGGAGAGGGCTAGTAATATCACCATCGTGCTCGACGACGACGAGGTCGAGCCGTACCGCTGGCCCACCGACGTGTTCTTGACTCCTTCCGGAGGGCCGAACAATACTTGGTGGGTTGATCGGAGTGTATTAGTCCCCTTCTGATAGAATTGGCTGTACAGAATGATGAAATTCACGTTTGTTATGTTCGCACGCCGTCGCTGTCTTCCCCGAGAATCACATTACCAGCGCCCAGTCCCTCGGCGTTCCTTCCTGTCGTGTGAACGACCAACCATGTATGCCCCCCCCCCTCCCGGCGACTCCATTCTCTATGCTCTCACCCGGTACGCGAACTCGAAGCCGCCCGGCTCACTTGCTGCCGCGATGCCGCTTGCTCGGGCCGGCCTTCCCCTGCGCCTTATCCTCGTCGTCGTCGTCGTCGTCGTCGTCGGCGTACTTGTCGAACTTCCGAGTCGCGGCCGCCTTGCCCTTGCCCTTGTAGTCGCCGGGCCCATACGCCTCTTGCTTCGGCTCGTCCTCCCGGCCTCGAGGATGGTTCTCCAGCACGCTGGACTGGAGGGCGCGGGCCATGTTATCTCGGGAGAACCCCTGGTCGTCGACCGGGGTATCGGCTATGCTCCCCTCGATGACGCCCGGGAGCTGCTGGTCCTTGCCCTCGTCCTTGCCCTCGTCCTCATCGTCCTCGATGACGAGAGCCAGCGACCGCCTTGCCCCCGCTCGGAACGACTCTCCCAGGCACTCGATGCTCGCTCCGCTCGAGCTCTTCCGGCTCCGGCTGGTGGCACCCTCGCCTATCTGGGCGCCCGGCGAGCCTGCCGCAGTTGGCGCGGCGGGTTGGGTGGCGAAGTCGCCGGTGTTCTGGCCGGCGCGGACATCTTCGCGGCTCTTTTGGCCCGACGAGCCGGGGGCGGCGGTGGTTTTCGCTCCGAAATGGAGCTTCTCCAGCTTGTCGGCGAGCCCGGGGAATATGTTGCTCTGCCTGGCCGCCTCGATGACGCCCCGGATGGCATCTCTCTCGGTGGCGGTCCGGGCTCGAACCGGACCTGGCGGCAGAGCTGGGCTCGGCGCGGCGACACTGGGCTCTGGGCCGCTCGTGGTGGCCTGCGGGACCGGGGTCGGCGCAGCAGCGCTGGTGTCTGGAGTGCCCCGTGTGGCGGGCGGAGCTTGGTAGAGTTGGGGGGTGTCGTGAAACTCCGGTGGGCTCTGGCGTCGTCCCGGCGCCTGGGGAACACCGCCGAGGATGCGCCCAACGCGAGACGGCTGGGCCGCACCACTCGAGGCTGAGCGAGTCTGGCGCGGGGACCCGTTCAGGTCGGCCATGGTACGCGCCGTTCGCGCACTTCGGCGAGGCATTGTCGTATTGGTGGTATCTGAATCGGAGGGTTGCTGGGAGGGCACGCCGAGCCCAGCACCGAAGATGGCCTGGCCGCTGTTTTGGCCTGTTGTGGTAGATGCTCTGCGGCTCGAGCGAGTTGTGCGGGCCAGTGAGTCAAGCCCAGCTGCGGTTGCTGCCCTCTGCGCCCTTGGACGCGTTCGCAGCTTATCGCCGCCTGTGGGACTATCGCGGGGTGGCGCGTTTGTTATGCCAGCATTGACAGTTCGGCCGGCATTAGTGACTTGCCTTGCGCTGCTAGCCTCGCTGGTTGCGTTTTCGTCTGGAGCCGAAGGAAACCGCAAAACTAGGCTGGAACCCACTGCAGCAGTAACCTCCTGTATGGGTATATTCTCGTTATCCGCTGTGGCCAAATCCGAGTCCGCAGTATTTTCAGCAGTTGCGATGGTGTTGCTCTCAGCTTCAATATTCAAGGTGGGTGGAGGACTCTGATTATCCGCTGGCAGGAAGAAGGAGCCCAAGGTATTCCCCCGGGGTGCTTGAGCCTGTCTATTCCCTCTCTGACTAGGTCTCCCAGGGTTGCGAACGGAGATGCTGTTGCCCTCTGAAGACCTTCGATCATCCTTTACGACGAAGCATTGCGCAGGATCCTTGTGAGTATCTTCGATTGTGTCCTGAAGAAGCCCTGGGCTCAGAGCGGATGGCTGGTCATTGACGCTCACCAAGTCCTCAACATCCAGATGACTCTTGATCCGGCTCTGGACTTGGTCCTCGTGCTGTGGCTCTGGTCCATTGTTGTCTCGACTGTCACTATCATCATCGCTGAGTATAATGACCTGGCTTGGAGGTGGCTCACGCGTGACCCTATCGAAATTCTCCAGGTGGACACGAATACACTTCAAAAGGACCTTGACAACAATCGGCGCGAAGGCATTCCCGATCTGCTTCTTGATAGACTTTCCTACGAAACGGAAGTCGGCGGGGAACCCCTGGATGACAGAGAATTCCGCCAGGGTAAAGTCCCGATCGCCAGACCAGTGGTGACATTGGCCTCCTGAACATGTCACAGTCCGTCCCAAAGGCTTCGTAGAGTCCCACGGGAGTTTGTTAGCGGGGCGTGCGCCTCCGACATCGTGCAGGTTCTCACCCTCGACCAGAGCGCTACAGGCCTTGAATGCCGACACGAACGGCTTCTGTCCATCCTTGGGTTCCTTGCTATGGGTGGGTTTCGGCCACTCTGGAAGCTTCTCACCCGGCGCGGCGCCGATCATGACCAGCCTCTTCCGGGTCTGTGGGAGCCCATACTCGACGAGGTGGAGGACCTTCCACTTGACGGAATACCCGTGGCGTGTGAAGCCTTGGAGAAGTGCGTTGAAGTTGGGAATCCACCGATCCTGCGCCAGGCCGAAAGTCTGCTCGACGGTAAAGATGCGAGGCTTGAACATGGCGGTGATCTTCTCGCATGCGAAGAGGGTTGCCCTGTTCTCTTCGTCCCTTTTTCCCTGGCAAGTGTGCGCCGGGGACCATGTCTGGCAGGGTGGCGAGAAGTGGAGGATATCGATATTGAGAGGCTCGCGGGTCAGGTCGGTGCTCGTGTCCTCGATGAACCTGTAGATGTCTTCCTGGTGCAGCTCCACATCCGGGAAGTTCTCCCGGTACGTCTCGCAACACCGCAGCCAGTGGTCGACAGCCAACAGGACCTTGAGCCCGGCCATCTTGGCTCCCATCGAGTAGCCTCCGGCGCCAGAGAAGAAGTCGGCAGCTGAGTACTTCTGGTCCTTAGCGATACGAACAGGAGAATCTTCCGAATCAGCATTGGGGGCGCCGTTGGGGATATACGAACCGCCTCGGACGTTTTGACGGTGCTTGCGGCGCTCACTGTCAAGTATGCGGTGCCGGCCCTTGGGTATGTCGTTCTCATCATATTGCCGAATCTCCTCCCCAGAGATTGGTCGCTGTTGGCGGCGATATCTGGGATCCGGGTATGATAGCACCATTCGCCAGCGACAAGTAAGGGGAGCCTCATTCTCTCTCTGCTCCTTGGTTCTGTACCGAGCTCGGTCAAAACGGCACTCTGGAAACTCCTTGTTCGTCTTGTGAAGAGTCCTGACGGCCTTGATGTTCTGTATTGGAACTTCAACCAGCGCCTGTTCCAGACATGTGGCAGGATTGGTGGTGCGATGGTCGTTCTCATCGAGCTCATAGATCTCGCAGACTTCATTCTGCCAAGGTACGAGACGACCCTCGAGGTTTCTTGTCCTAGCATAGGTCCGACCACGGATGAAGGGATCACCAGTCTTGTGCGGAACCCAGATTTGGTGGATCTCGATGAATTCTGCCTCAAAGCGGCCGGCACGGACGGGTTCCTTCAACTCAACAACATGAGACTGGCTGAGCTCGATGTTGCTGGCCAACACCTTCGGCACCTGGTGGTGAGTTCCACAAGGGCAAGGGTTGCGGATCGCTCTCTTCCAGTGTATGCAGGGGCCGTCTTGTTTGCCCTCGGGCTCGGTTGGCAGCTCCTCGCGTTCGATCTTGGCATTGTCATTGTCATAGCTCTCCTCATCAGCACGCCACGGATTCTCGGATAGGTTCTCGTCCTCCGTGTCGAGATCAATAGGGTTGAACCTGGCGTCGCCCTTTTGGACCTGGCGGACGAGCCTCTCTACCTCGAAACCGATGCCTGACTGAGGCGCGTCGTGGTCCTCGTCGATCAGGACCGGTTGCTCGGGTGAGCCGTCAGGGCCATCTGCCTCTCCAGACTTGGCCATCTCGCGCGCGGTCGACACATTTGGGCATTGTGATTCGTCTGAATCGGACTGTGGGCAGTTATGGCTTGGGGGGCAGATGAGCCAGGTGATGAATGAAGGCAGCAGCAGTGCAGAAGAAAGATGTGGCAGAGGCTTTGAAGGAGGACCTCCTGGCAACAAAGCTGGGAACATGCACTTGGGTCTGATGAGGCGGAGGGAAGGGTTTGGTTGGGGAGAAGGAGGTGGTACAGACGCAGCTTGCCCTACAGAGTTTTACTACCTAATCATCAGACGAACCTCAGATGTTATCGCGGGGTATTGCGGGCGCGACGCGTCTTGACCCCGCAGCGTGGTGGCGGCAGGCTGGCGCGAGGCTGTCACCACTGCCACGGCTGACACGGCCATCAGCCGCATACAGTATTTGCATAGAGGGAGTAAGGAATACTAGTAACATTCACCTGAATGTTTAGTGCTCATGAGATTATCACACCCAAGTGTATATCCCTTGTTGAAGTTGTTCAAGTTGTTCCCGCTGGCCGCTAATGTATAGCCGCTCAAGTTGTCGACTCCATTACGCCAGTCTCCAGACAGGCTAGATGGGAGAAAGGCACACGCCTTTATCTGGCTCCAATTGAACAAGATACCTTGTCTGGCCTCTCAAGAAATCAGGTACTGATCACACACGCGTAAACAAACAAGGGAGAGCATGATGTAAAAATAAAATAAATAAACATAAAAAAAAAAAAGACTGGCTCCCTGTATAAAGGGCAGCATAGTGCTTGAGAGCGCTTTGGCACCTGAGCACTTGAAAGAGCAACCATGGGGTGGTCTTGCGACAGCACAAGATGCCTGTGGAGAAGAATGGAAGCGTCTTCTCTCACCTGCTGTCTCAGTGCGCAGGGGGTGGCCTTGGCTGCCTTCCCTTTTCGGCGGCAGCCTGGCTGTGATTGGCGGCGACCTATGTAGTGTAGCGGCAGATTCGGGCCAGGCTAGCTAGGCCCAGCGGTTCCACCGTAGCCCAGAACGTCGGGCTACGTCACTACGAGAAGAGGCAAGGCTCGAAGCGGCGGTGGTCAGACGAGTCTTTTCGTCTTTTCTTGATTCTTGTGTCTCATGTCAGATTTTCATTTCCCAAACGGCGTCAGATCGCTCCTGCTTGCCCGTGCAGCCAGGCAGTTCCCGCGGCTGGGGGGTGGGGCCCACTGCAGGCAAAATTGCAACCGGAGGGTTTCCCTCCCTTGCACGCACGCACTGTGACGCTGTTGACGTTGAGATGGCGTAGGGATCCTCGCAGCGGGAGATCCCTGCGGCAATCACCCGCCCTGTCGCACCGTGACGTCAGCGCGACATCCAGCAAGCATCAGTCGCTGACGAGATTGCTATGTGTGTGGCGGCCTGCCGCGGATTTTTAGACTCGAGGATATAAAGAACAACATACACCTGTCCGTCTCGTCGGGTAGACTTGCTATAGCTCACTCATCATCAATAACAAACTCTGTTCCTGCAACACATCTCTCAAACCAGAGAAGCCAAAAAAGAACAAAACAACCACCACCTTCCCACAGATCCTCAACACAACAACACCGCAGTTATGGGCGCGGTAATGAGCTGCATTCAGGGCATCGGAGACTGTATCATGACGGTCATCCGTGCGATCGCCGGAGTCATCATGTCGATCGTTAACGGTGTCGTCGCCGTCCTCTCAGCCATCGTTCGCTTCCTGACATGTGAGTAACCCCCCCCCTCCCCACGCTTCATCATTCACCATGTGAGCAACCGACTGATCAAATACCCTTACAGGCGGCTACTGCGGACGAGGCGGCGGTGGCACTCGTCGCACAAGACACACTAGTCATGTCTAGGAGCAACGGCACGGCCACCGGGCGGGCGTGTACGTGTGAGAGCTATCCAAGACCCGGATTACGATGCGGCGGAGGGGACGAGGTGCATCGAGGAGTTTTTGTGGCGGGAGGAGAGACTAATGCTGGCGTGCTTTTTCCCTATTTTGTTACTGGCTCTTGCCGACTTCCATGGAGGAACGCTTTGCATGAGCATGGGCCTCTGCGCTTCCAGTTCAACGCATTGGAAGATACCTGATACCCCTGGTTTCCCTTTTGTACAGTACCAATACACGGAAGCCATTACGGACAACGATAGCATGATTGAGCTCAAGGATTGACGAGTATACCCGAGCTTCCCACGAATTATTCTTGTTCAATCCAAAGGGTTGTGATATATATATATATATATATATCACCGCCTGTTGAGATGCGTGGCGGCATAGCGCAATCTTCCCACGTCGCATTCCACAACATGTGGAATGCTGCCTTGTTGCCCAGTGACGACAGACTCCACCGACAACGTTATTCTGAACGCGGATGAAAAGTCTTATTGCGCAACACATGAGCATCGCGAGTCATGTGCTTCGGTCTTTGTAAGAGGTCGTAACGATCCATTGGATTACTCTTCATCTTCAAGCAGATCCTTGGCAAAGAATCTCACAATCCTCCTTGCTGCCTCCCCGCCTACCAGCGGCTCCAGATCCCCAACCGACATGTTGGCAATGTCCTTGATGCTCTCCGTCTCTAGGGTCAAGGTTTTGATGTTCTTGCTCGTCACCCCGGGAACGTGCATTAGCATCTCCTCGGGCTGCTGGTTGAACGGCTGCTCCTCTGCGACCTCATTCTGCTCAAGCCCGGCCCTCACCGCCGCGATCGGGTCGGGCTCTTCCTCCTGCGCCTTGAGAGACTCGAATATCTCGGCGGTCTGGTATGGTGATGACGACCATATAATCCGCAGCTTGGGGAAGGCCAGCGTCAGCAGCACGATCTTGGACTGGAGGTCAGACGAAACATTGTCCGGGTTGACACTCTTCAGGTTCCCAGACAGGTCTGCAAAAGGCTCCAGAGTGAACGACTTGTTCTGGTCGAACTCGATGAGAAGCATCGGCGACTTGTAATGTTGAAACATGGCCTCGGCCTGACTGTAGAGACGCCCATCCTTGAAGGAGGAAATCAGATCGCCAACGGATTTCCTCTCGACGCAAATGTTTGGCGACAAGATGTAGTCGCCCACGGTCAGCATGCATGGCACAATGGCCATGGAGCGGCCGTGCAGGAGCGACGGCAGGGAAGACCTGAACTCCCGGACGTCTACCACCACCCGAGGCGGCTGTGCTGTGGCGGCCAGGCGCCCGCCACCTGCTATGCGGGTGTTGATGGTCCTCAAGAAGGCTTCCTGTGGATCCTCAACTCCATGGGCATCAACTGTCATGACGACGCTCATGCCCGCGCGCTCCTTGATCAGCTTGGTGAACGCATCCTTTTCCCGCCGCACTGTGGTCAAGTACCGCTGTTCCTCTACCGAGTTGCCGTAATACAAGAAGTAGACGCGCACGTTGCGATCATTGTGAGACGACCTGTAGACCTCCACGCGTCTGATAAATGATGCGTCAGGCTCATACATGATGATGTACCGCGGCTTGACCTCCTCAAGAACGTGCTCGTCTTGGTCGCCGTCGTAGGCGTGGAGGACTACCAGATCCTGCATCTCATACATTTCGTAGAAGTCGTCCATGTCTTCTAGCGTGTCTTCAATGATATCTGGTTTCTGCTTGGCCTCCTCTTCTGTGACCTGAATCTCCTCCATGAGTTCGGACACCTCGCTCGCCTTCTCAAAGTAGGGCACGAGGCTCCCATTCTCGGCTCGGCCAAGGCTTGTCGCCACGGAAGCGCCGCCGCGGACACGCCGCCGCTTGTTGGCAGGCGCCCTGCTGTTCTTCTGCAGGCGTGGATCTGTCGCTCCCTTGAGAGCATTTTGGTTCTCCGCGAACAGGGTGGCACTGATTTTGGAGAACTCGCGCTTCCAGTTCAGGTAGTTTCGCAGCTTGCGTCGCATCATCAATGTCGCAGACGGCTTATCCTCGTCATCGTCGTCCTCGCTACGCTGGTAGGCAATCTTCTTCCCCTGCTCCCGCTCTGCCTTGGGTTTCACATGCATGGTCTGCAGGTATTCTTTGAGCTGACGACACGTCGCAGTATCTGAGCACATGATCAGGATAGTGCCATTGGAGTCGTCGCGAGCAGTCGGTTCGAAGTAGAGATCTCTGTCGATCTCCTGGAGAACGTCGGCCAGAACTGCCCATTTGGGCTGTTCCTCGAGCACTGGGCGCACAGAGTCGATATTAGAGTCTGCGCCCGGCTTATTGACGCCACTGTAAACCCGTTTCCTGCCGACATCGAAAATGGCCTGGGCGGCATCAAGAAACAGCCACGGGGACTGGTTCTGCCTGGTTGTCCCTGGTGCAGGAGAGTGTGCAGCATGGATGGTATCTAGGTTCTGCAGGAACTGTACAGCATCCATTCCGACAACGGCCTGCAACAAGCCGCGGAGCACAGTCAGGTCGCTGACAATCTGCTTGGTCTTCCAGCTCACCCTGTGCCAGTTCGGGTCCAGCTGACGTCGCACCATGACATCGAAATTCTTGGTCAGGGCGCTGTCGAGATTCCAGTCATCCATCTCGAGGCCGGTATTTCCCTTCTTGAGCTCGTGAATGCTGACTTCGACGCATTCCATGACGGCAGTCTGGATCTCGTTCATGGCGTCCGTCATGGGAACTTCAAGCTCGATGACCTCTGCCTTCTTCTTACCTTCCAAGGACTGGGCCACTGAAACGTGAAACCGGGGCCATAGACTGGCCTTCCTCAGGAAAAGGTTGCGCATCATGGCTGCGAGCGGGTTGAACCCCGTGGCGAAAGGATCCGGGTTGTCGGCGAAGGCCTTGAGAAAGCCGACCTTATTCTTCTGGCGGTAGATCCGTAGGACAAAGGCCTCCAGGCTCGTGGCGATTACCCTGTCGGCGTGTAAAACGATCATGCCGGTGATTTTGTCAACGTTCAACAGGTTGGTGAGCATGTCTACCACCAGGATACGGCTCGTGATGCTGAATATACCACCTGAAGCATACATCTTTTCCCTCGCGCCGACGTTGGTGTAATCGGTGTTGACCACGGTCAGGCCCCGGGCCAGAGGGGCCATGCTGATGGCTGCATGCTCGGCCAAGGCCTCACCTATCCAGTTGTTTTCACGGTCTTCAGCGTTGACGACGACGACGAGATTGTTGCCGGCAGCATCGTAAGAGTGCAGGAGGTTGGTCAGCAAGCGCATGAGCCCGAGGCCACGCGCCAGGATGACGAGCTCATCCTCCGCACGGAGTTCCTGAAACAGAGACTGCTGGTATTCCTTGGGAGGAGGCAATGAGTGTGAGCGTCTCCTGTGGGGCCTGTGGATGGCTGGCTGGAGAGGCTTACAAGGGGCAAGGAGAGCTTCACCGGCTGCGGCGCATCGTTGGCAGCCATGATGGAGTGTGGCGGCCAAATGCAGATGCGATGCCTACTGAGAATGAGCGAAACATGGTCTTCAGATTGGCAAGTGTCAACGAAGCCAGTCTGGTATACGAGGGGAAGCTGGGCCCGGGACGCCGAGACTCAGGCCTGAGCTTCTGACGCGGGACTCGCATGTCGTCAGATTGGAGTTCCCTAAATAAGCAAGCCACAGTCCAGCACCAGCTGTGGAGCAGCTGGTGCCAGCCGCCATCAGCCTGATGCTTGGTGCTTGGTAGCCTCTGGCCCGGACGAGCAAACCAGCCCGTGCCTTTCCCGAATGGGTCGTCAAGAGGACAGAAATGGGTTGTGGCTTGGGATTTCTGATTCAATCCGACTCCGAATGTCGGCAGTTGAGGCCCCTGGAGGACTGTGAGTTGTCTTGCGAATTCCGACTCGGAGACCCCAGACAAGGACAAAGTGAGGCAACCGGCCCTGCTGGCCAGGCCTTGCCCGCTTGCCCGCTTGCCCGCTTGATTGCCAGACCGCTTGCACACTCAGCCGAGACACATTGATAGCACATCCTTGGGTCTCGGCCGCCCCCGCATGTCAGATAGATATTCAGACACTGCAGCACGACATGCCACCAGGGGAAGAGGCCTACCAATGACAGGCCTCCCGGGAGGAGCACACAAGAGCAGGTTTGTTGAGTCGATGGAAGCCGCGGTGCCCCCCCCCCGTTGTGCTCGTTGGCGGCGGGGCTTGCTTTGCTTGCCTGGGCAGTCACGGGTCGGTGTTAGTCCCAGAACGACGTCATCTTCATGTGCTGGCAGCGTGGACGCTGGCGTGGCTGGTCGGAGAGAGGGCCCCCCAGCTCAGATCCGACGCGGGTGTATAAGACGGGACAGGTTTCCTCGTACATTACACTGCCCTTGCATCACAGTGCTTACACTACACTTCTCAACCATCAGCCTGACAAGGTCTCAAGTTCTCCTCAACTCCACACCAGTAAGGCTGAATACCATCCCGCCCTGGGATCCCGCACACGACAGCCGACTCATAACAACAAGAATTACAGCCTGCAGTGTACACTTGACCCAAGACGACACACCAAGCCAGCCGCCGCCATGTCTGACAACAAGCAGCAAGAGAAGGAGTTCACCACTCAGGTAAGCCTCCCCGGCCTCCTCTCTTCCGCTCCTGGATCCCGTGGCTAAGTGGACCTCCCCCAGCCCATCGACGAGAGCAACAAGGAGGGCTCCAGCTTCATCGAGGCCGTCAAGTCCAAGGTTGCCCCATACATGGCCGCTCCCGGACCGGCCCAGTCGCACGATCACAGCCAGATCCCACAGGAGGGGACCAAGGAGGAGCGCCTGGCCAAGGCCCAGGAGCTGAACAAGTAAGGGTTGGAAGCTGGCGAGCATGGGGATTCTGGGTCGTCTAAATGCTTGGTAGAGACGGTTGCAGGGAGGGCAGATACGATGATTTAATGAAACAAATGATATTCGATACCCCCGACTTTCACGGGCGGCATCGCGCTCCATCTCGCTTGGGACATGCCCGACAATGTGCATGTGTATGTGTGAAAGAAGGGGGCGCCGCCGGGGCCATATTGCCGCACTCATCTGCGGTGCACACTCTGCTCATATATCTAGCTACCTGCAGTGCGTGTTGATCTTCCCGAGGATTTGTTCGGCCCAGTGGACACCCTACAGCTTCCCTGCATCCCGGATCCACATGGGTGATTCGACGACGTAGCCCTACGGCGGAGTGTGCTGCACTACCAAGACTACTGGGTACCCGCGGTAGTGCTCGGCTGCTGGGGGGGCGCTTGGAATGCATAGGATGCAATACAGGGCCCATCTGCGTGCAGCATTGCATGCAGGTCAGGGCCGCATACATATACATACGGAGTATTAGTACTATTACTTACTTAGTCATGTCATGTATACATAGTATACGGGCGTATAGTACTAAGTACGTCGGCGACAGCAGAGGCGGGAAAGAGAGGACCAACCGACATCAGCCGTGTCCGAGCTGTGTGTGGCTGTGCTCGCAACTGATTGCTCAGCGCAGCGAAGAAATGGGGATCGCTTCAGTCGTCTGATATTCATGTAACGGGTACCTCGTCGTCCTCCTAACAGGGCGATGATGCAACAGGTGTCATGAAACGCGGTCCCTCGCCCCCCGGGGGGAGCTTCTCAACACGCAGAGACGGTCAGGCCGCCCTGCCACAGTGAATGGGCACTCACTCTCTCGAGTCTCAACCTCTCGCCTCCGTGCTCTACACTCGGATCATTCCCCGCCCATTACCGACCTGCCCGGCGACCTTGTCTTAATTAGGCCTGCGTCTCCTGTTCCCGCCCTTGTCCCGAGCTTTATATGTTGGCACTTGTCAGTCCTGCTGCCAAGATCCCGCCGAACCCTCCACACTACCGTCTGGCCCTAGCCTAGCTACGTCGGCCTTGCGCTTGCCACCTTAGCACCCAAATCCTACCTAACCCAAATCCAAGAGCCCGAGCCCTCTGTTCGTTGACTGCTTGCTGCCGTCACTTTGATACGCGCGTACAGTAAGCCACCCAACGACCTCCGTCACATTTACCCAACTCATTACCATAGCTGCGACATTTCCAAGGGTGCGCTCTTTGCCAGCCATCCGAGCCAGGCCAAGTGTTCCCTGGCTTGGACACACCACCTCGCAAGCTTGGTAGTGTGCAACAGTTCTACGAATCATCTCACACGATACCACTTTACCTCCTCTGCCATTGCCATCACCACCACCGACACCACTCCCAGTCCCAGTCACACTGCTGCGGCTGCTATACATTGCAGCAGCCAGCGCCGCAACGCTGCTCGGACCAGTAAACTCACCTCATGACTTAGCTTAGGGCCAATCAAGACACGGCTGCTGGGAGGAGTGACCCCGAATCGCTCCCAGCCTCCACCCCTCTCTGCCCTCCCCGACCACCGATCCCCCAGCCTGGCGGCCCCCTCCGCTCCCGGGCTGCGAGACCACGATGCCGTCCATCCTCAGCGAAGCCGACAAGGAGACCGTCAAACGATTCGTCCCCAAGCAGAGCAACAAGATCCAGGCCGTCGCCGTCGCCCGACTCTACGTTGCGTACCCAGACAGGTCAAAATGGACATACACGGGCCTGCAAGGGGCGATCGTGCTTTCCAACGACCTTGTTGGGAATACGTATTGGATCAAGATGGTTGATATATCTGTAAGGCCTGCCCGGCTGCATGCCAAACTCGTCCGAGGCGCCAGCTGACTTGCCGCACAGCCCGCAATGAGGGGGGTCGTATGGGATCAGGAGATATTCGACACGTGGAGCTACAACCAGGACCGAACATTCTTCCACTCCTTCGAGCTAGAGGAGTGCGTGGCCGGTCTCTCCTTCGTGGACGAGAAGGAGGCCAAGCAATTTCTGAAGAAAATGAACGACAGGGAAAAGAACGGGAGCAAGGCGACCAAGTCGACACCATTCGGAGGCGTGGCCCCAGGGGCAGCGGCCGGTCACCACAAACACAGCTTACTAGGTGGCATCTTCGGAGGACATAGGCACTCTTCTGCACCGACACCGCCCGACTCTCCTCGCAACGGCGCACCTTCAGCTGGCCATTTCCATAGGCAGTCGTCTGGGAGCAATGGGCACAGGTCCGAGTTTGCGATCCTCGAGGCATTTGATCCTGAATGGAGAGAGCACTTTGGCGACGACCTGAGGAGTAAAGGCCTTACGGACGACTTCATAAAGGACAACCAGGACTTCATCGTCGACTTTCTCAAGCAGGAACAGGCCCAAACGAAGCACTCGACCCCGCCGCCGCCACCTCCCCCGGTCAATGGGACCAGTTCCAGGGCTCCTCCCCCGCCCCCGGCACCACGACGAGGCGGCGCTCCACCACCCCCTCCAGCACCAAGGAGGTCTGGGAAGGCCGAGCCGGGCTCCGTCGCTAGGGAGCCAACGCCTCCTCGCGACCCGTCCCCCCCCAGGCCCAGATTCCAAGTCCCACCACCGCTTCCTGATGCCGGGAAGCTGGCCCGCGCTGAGACAGTCAAGGCTCCTGCCGCAGGTCCTCCACCTCCACCGCGACCGGCAAAGTCTCCCATCGAAGACACGAAAGAACCGGGCCACAGATTCGCCGTACCTCCACCATTCCAAGGTCAAAGGAGCGTCCCTCCCCCACCACCACAGAGTCGCGGCGCGGTGCCACCGCCGCCCCCTTCAAGAGAGACGAGCGCCCTCCCTTCGGGTCCGCCACCACCGTTGCCTCCCAAGACCCCAGCGTCGGCTGCGCCCCCTCTTCCTCCCCCGACCTCCCGGCCAGCGCCGGGTCTGCCTGCGAGAAGCCCGGCAGGACCACCCCCGCTACCAGCCACGAGCGCTCCCCCGGCACCGCCGCCGCCAGCTTCTTCTGCACCTCCTCTACCGCCCGTGCCAGCAGCAAATGCGCCTCCACCGCCACCATTGCCTCCGACCAACGCCCCGGCCGCGCCTCCTCTGCCACCGCCCTCCTCGAGCGGGCCGCCACCGCCTCCTCCTCCCCCTCCATCCGGCGCACCAAGCGGAGTCCCACCGCCGCCGCCACCACCACCCCCTGGTGGGATGGCCGGCATTCCTCCACCGCCAGGCCCGCCTCCACCGCCAGGCCCGCCTCCCCCGCCTGGGCCGCCCCCACCGCCCGGACCTCCTCCGCCCCCGAACCGCGACTCAGGATACTCATCCGGTGTGCCAGCAGCAGCGCCCAGTGCCGACCCCAGCCGTGCTGCTGTGCTGGATGGTATACAGAAGGCCGGCGGTATTGGTGCGCTGAGAAAGGTCGATAGGAGCCAGATTCGTGACAGGAGTGCAGCACAGGTTGGAGGTAACAGTGATACAGGCCCACACGGAAGTGGGTTACCGCCATCAGGGGTCACGCCAGCTGGGGGCGGCGGTATGGCCGATGCTCTGGCCGCGGCCCTTGCGGCGAGGAATAAGAAGGTTGCCCATAGTGGTAAGTTGTCATCCTGAGAAGATAAAATGTGAGCGGCACACTGACAAACTTTCAGATGACGAGGATGATAACGACGACTGGGACTAGACTGGGGTTTCCTTGGTTATTGGAAGAGGAGCGATATAGAATAACTCTTGTTGGCGGCGCAATACGCCTGAAGGCGGCCGGGGCAGTTCTAACACTGCCTTGACATTTGCTGACCTGGCCTGACGAGCTAGCAATCTTATGCAGCATTTTACTTCGTGTCGGCCATCATTACCAGGGCGGAAACATCCATGATGGGCCGTACTAGTTTGGGAGAGACGAAAGTAGTGACGTTTCGTAGGACAAGAGGCCGTTATTGCACGCTGGTATGGCATGCCACGGCAGCCGTCCCGTGCCCACACCACGGCAGAGATTAAGATTGAGAAAATAAAAAAGTGATTACAAGTCGCAAAAACTAAATCCGAAAGAAGGACAGGGTTCTAGTCACCACTGGTCTCTTTGGATTTTAGCCTGGCTTTGACCGGTTGGCATACGCAATCGTACTCCCATCATCACGCTGCGACGCTGTCCGCATCAAAACATTAAACGGAGCACTCCCCCCCCCCCCGGCTCTCCATTGCAACAACTCACAAAGACATTTATCATTAGGGAAACTAGGAAAATAAACATGACGATTGCCGACACAGGACGTCCCTCCCATCCCAAGCCGTTCCACACTCAACTGTCGAGAAACCAGGAGCAGGCGGCGGCGGTAGCAAGCCACCACAACTAGCCGCCAGGTCTAAGAGAGAGAAGACAGTTAGGCTCCCCGCCGACGCTGATCGACGACGGTTCGCCCGCGCGTCCCCGTCCGGCTAAAGACGCTGTCTAACTGAGCACGCCCTCACGCCCCGCGGAGGGACCCTACGACATCCGGAAAACACGGGGCCGCAACTTCGTGGGGTGTCTAGTATGATACGGACCGCCCACAAAAACGACCTTTGTTTCCATGGTAGCCGGGGGGTGTTTGTCTCGTTTAGATGTCGTCAATGTCCACCTCCTTGCCGCCGGCGCCACCCTCGTCGCCGCTGTCCGAGTCGCGGTCCTCGTCGAACTCGAAGCCGCAGTCGCCGTCCTCGCCGCCGCCAAAGTTGTCCGTCTCGTTGATCTTGGCGGTCTCGGGGAGCTCGCCGTAGGCCTTGAGGGAGCGGGCCTCGTCGGCTGTGTACTTGAGGCTACATTGGGGGAGGGGTTTGCACCGGTCAGCCTGGGGTGATATTTTTTGGAAGATGGTGTGGGGTTGGGTGGCTGGGGTTCACAAACGTACATCACGTCACCCTTGTCGTCCTGGTAGTCACGCAGCGACAGCAGGATGATGTCGCCCTGGTTGATCCAGACCTTCTTGCGAAGCTTGCCGCGGATGTTGCCGAGCCTGCGGGTGCCGTCGAAGCATTGCGCCTCGAGGCGGCCGTTTCTGGATGGGGTTCGTCAGCACATTTGATGGCCACGACGACGCCTTGTGGACGCGAGACAGCGCTCCCAAGTGGGAGGGATTTCTGGCCGAGCTGTTCTGATACGTAGGGCGGCAGAAACGGAGTGGGAGGTGTGACATACCCGAGCATCTTCACGACCTGTGCGTACTCCTGGCCCTCCTCCTTGAAGGTGAGCTCTCGCTTCTCATTGTCGTTCTCGTTCTTTCCACGCCTTCGGTTCTTGCCTCCTTTTCCCTTGTTCTTGGGCATCCTGTTGGTTTAGTACGGTTGAGTTTTTTTTTTAAAGAAAGAAAGAAGTATTAATCCACAGGCGGGGTGGATGGTACGGGCCCGCACTTGTCTCTGGTGTGGGACAGGGAGTAGGTGGACAACGAGGAAAGGCTGTCTGGGTCGGATGGTTGAGGTGCAGGAAGAAGGAGTAGCGGCGAGTAACAGGCGACGGGTTTGTGTTGGCGGGGTCCTTTTGTGCTTGTGGGCTTTCACCGCGGGGCGAACGCTACATAGGGAGTCACTGTGGGGCCTGGCCTGTGGGGCCAGGATTATGTACACTACACTAGAATTGGGCGCTAATGTGCTTCCACGGTCTTCGGCACCGCCAAACTGCATTGTGCACCTGTGATATATAACACTCCTGCACGATTTTCACTCATTTGCTTGGGTACATCACAAGTCCCTTGGGACGCGACCGAGGGCTTATTAGTCTTCTCTTGGCCCAGCGACCTCTCGTTGGTCGTTATTGTGAGTCGTCCTGGAGGCTGTGGCTGTGCGAAAACTGGCCAGAGGTTAACCTGGAGTGCGAGTAGTCTGCCCTATAGCTTGATCAGGATCTTGATCAGAATGACATGCCAGCTGCCCTAGAAAGTTATGTTCAGCTGCCGCATCCTCCCCAGGTTGAGAGGGAGGCATCTCGGTCCCAGATGGCGAGCCTCTCATGGCCTCCACCGTGGCACAGGGCTTCGGCCATTCTCTTCCATGGTTCCTAGGTTCCAACAAATGGCCGAGAACGGCCAGACGTACACAGCTGAAGGTCGACATCGCCTCGAAGAGCTGAGGAAGCACAACATTGGGCTCCACGGGGAGCTCAACAGACTAAAGAAACTGACCTGGAAATCCATAGCGGTCCAAATTTCTGGTCAGCACGTCGTGCAATTTTATGATCTGAACTACTTCACCTCCCAGGCGCTCTCGTATACAGAGGCTGTCTGCAGGAGATACATGGCAGACAACGTGAAGAAGCCGCTCTGGTGGAGAAGCGAAGCGTTGGGCTTTTTGACGAGGTCCATCGTCCGCAACAAGGCTACCGCTCGTATGAACGCCGCCTTCAGGCAGGCACTGCACAACGCTGGGTACGACACACATGGGAAGAGGTTGCCAAGTCGACAAAACGAGACTCGGCCGGGAGACAGGGAGATAACGCAACTGTTCGGGACCGTGGTCATGAGCGCCCACATACCGGTTAACATCCATAAGTTACCGTTCAAGTCCTTGCAGGAATACTGCAAAATAGTCGTCGAGACCCTCGAGGAAGCCCTCGGCCAAGGTCCTGGAGGTCCGGCAAGAGCAAGTCAAGGAGGCCCGGGCCGACAGAATCCAGAGCCTTCCAGCGGCGGAAACTGGGGAAACAGCGGGAAGAGGGGAGGTAAAGGTGGCAGAGGAGGCCAGGCCGACAAGGCCCGACAGTGGTCTAGGCGATGACCTCAAGAGGGTCGCTGTGAGACGTCGCCTAGGGCACTGCAGAGGTGTCTACTGAGTATCGCCGTGGGCAACTCTTATGCAATAGTTTCTGTCATGCACGCCGTGACAAGGCACGCCTCGTCTATCTGGGCGGACACACATGTATGCTTTGTGTACGCTCTTGCGTCTGAGTCCCATCCCCTGGATCTGCGGCTGACAAGCTGGACGAAGATACATCATTCTGGAGAAGCAAGGGAGGGGACTATCTAGAGCCTGGTCAGGATATACGCAGCTACAGTATTGGGCTCTGGTAGTACGAGACACAATCAATGGGCCCAAAAGCTTGGCCTGCAGGCCTGTTGTGCAGGAGCTACATCGCACGGTGATCATGGTCACAGGTCTGGGCCGTGAGGGCGGCAGAGCTGGCGTTCCCATGCGCTCAAGGGGTGGACCCAAGCAGCAGCTTCATGCAGTCCCAGGGTTGTCCATACCGACTCCAACCCCTTCTAGGATCTGCCTGCCTTGTTATTTATTTTTTGTTCGACATAGCGTCACACTCCCGTCCTACCATCTCAGGCTTGGCTTACATAAGCCCACAGCTGGCCCGCTGCAGGTCCTGGTTTCACAAGCAACGCCATCTGCACCAACTGCCAGCGCAACAGCTCCCCAAACCTTGATCGAGAAGCTCATCTGACTCTGCCTCTTGATCCCCAGCCACTGCCGACCGGACCGATTCTCGGATATCCTACCAACTCCGTGCCGGGCTACAACAGGCGACCCAAAGATTGACGGGCCAAGATGCTCGTCTCCCTGACCGTCGGCAAGGTCGACGCCGGCGTCACTGTCCTCCTGACCCCAGATAAACGACTCGTAAGTCTACATGGGTAGCTTGTTGGCAGCCCTCCATACCCTTGCGCGACAGCCATCACCACAACGAGGCCGGCCACTCCGAGCTTACCAGTGTCCTCCCGCAGATCGAGTTCCCCTCCATCCTCCTCCCACCAGACATCTCTTCTGGCTCCATCGTCGACATCACTGTAGCGCGGAACCTATCCTCCGAATCCTCCGCCGAGAAGCGCTTCCAGGCTCTCCAGGATCAAATCTATGGCTCATTTGGCGCCGCATCGCCCACCAGCCCGGTGCTTCGCTGCCGCAATGCGACCCAGACGTCGGTCGTGCTAGAATGGGACCCTGTCCAGCTCGCGACCGCGGATCTCATCAGCCTCGCCCTGTATCGCAATGGCCAGAAGGCGGGCAACATCCCCCGCCCTCTCCAAATGCACACGACCAAGATCTCGGGGCTGGCCGTGGACACCACGTACAGCTTCCACCTAGTCCTCAGGACGACGGCTGGCACCTACAGCAGCGAGAAGGTTGAGGTCCAGACGCACAAGATGACGGACCTCAGTGGTATCACCATCACGACCGGGATCCTGCCGCAGTCCATGCGAGAGGAGCTGGCACAGGCTGTGGAGAGGATTGGCGCCAAGATTGTGGACAGCGTGAGGATAGACACAACACATTTTGTCACCACCGAGGGACGGGGCATCCAGTGGGAGAAGGCTGTCGAGATGAATATTCCCGTGGTACGACCAGAGTGGGTCGAGGCTTGCGAGAAGAACGGCAGGATCCTGGGCGTCACGAAATTCTACCTGGATGCGTTGAGGCCGGGCCCACCAAGTGAGGACCGGCCTGGGACGGCTGGCACAATCACTCAGCAGCAGCAGCAGCAGCAGCAGCAGCAGCAGCAGCCACAACAACAGCAAACCCCTCCAGTTGCCCCAGCCGCCGCACCGGCTCCGGTGCAGACGGAGAAGGAGC
Source organism: Stenocarpella maydis (assembly GCA_002270565.1). Lineage (NCBI taxonomy): Eukaryota > Fungi > Ascomycota > Sordariomycetes > Diaporthales > Diaporthaceae > Stenocarpella > Stenocarpella maydis. The sequence goes on from NQMI01000084.1 coordinate 65,014, forward strand.
TGCCAGCAGCACCCCCGGCAGAGAACGGGGAGGGAGGCAGCAAGGAGGAGAACGAGAAGGCCGAGCCCACGGGGGCAAATGGCGCCCGGGATAAGGAGGAAGGCGGAAACGGGGAGGACGAGGAAGACGATGACAGGCCGGAAGAGAAGACAAAAGCGACCAAAGACGGCGAGCAAAAGGTCAGATTCGAGGACAAGGAGCAGAAATTAACGCTGCGGCCAGAGGCACCCAAGTTTGCAACGGTGGAAGACTCCGATGACAAAGACGCAGGGCTACAAACCCCAGCCAGCCGCGCATCTTTCCAGGACGTACAGTTATAAGGGCCGCATGCTCCTCAGAGCGGCGGCAGAGATGGACAAGCCACCACTTGCTGGCTATGGTGCTGATGTTTTTTGGCGTCTGTCGGGCCTGACCTCAGGTCGGAAATTCACACCTAAGAGGTGATAAATATGATAATGAATTCGAATAGTCAGATGCGGCACACGGGGTTCGTCACCCGGCAATCATGGCACACGACGGGAGCGGGCCCAGCCGCGGCTTTATAGCTCCCGAGCAGAAAGGATTATGGCAAGATCTCGTCCCCTTTCCAGTCCCAGCATCTTCCTCTCCCGTTGAGTCCTACTGTCCCTGTGGCGACCTCTACCATCCTCTCCACAGCGAACTCGGGCTCGAACAGTTTGCCCTTGGGCACCGACTCCCAGAATTCACGGCTCAGGTCCGTCCTGCAGCATTAAGAGTCAGCTTTCAAAGAACCACGGAAGGGGTTCCATTCAAACACAGCGTGGATCGGGCCATAGTGTAGCCATGGAGTCTGAGATGTAGGCTCCGGGAGGGGACTTGATATCCCAAAGCGGGTTAAAAACGACTCCAGAAGCTGCTTACCTGACCGTACCGGGATGGTAAGCCATAGCCATAGCCTTATCACCACTCCTCGCGGCTAGCTGCAGGTCGAAGCTCTTGGTGAGGCTGTTCACCGCGGCCTTGCTGCTCCTGTAACTGTACCACCCGCCCTTCCTGTTGTCCGAAATGCTGCCTACGCGGGCACTCATATTTAGCCACACGGCATGCTCGGGGAGGCGGACGGTGCCGTGCCCGCCCAGCTCGAACTGTGTGCGCTTTCGCGGGAGGAACTCCTCAAACCACCTGCGGCAATACGAGTCAACTATCAGAGCGCCGAGGAAGCAACCTTTACCAAGCCTTGGGGGGGGGGGGGCAAGGCCACGGCGTGCCTGTAGCCCGCCTCGATACCTGCAGCCTCAAAAGAACCCCGAGGTACAGGCTATAGATATTTGCCCGTGTGCTGGTCTGGATGGCATCCGGAAGCTGCTTACTTCATCAAGAGCAGCGGGCCGAGGGCATTGACGCGGTACGTCTCCAGCGCCGCCGCCGCATCCACCTGCCGTGGCGACCTCTCCGGGTACAGCACGCCGGGGATGGCGAGCCCAAGGTGCAGGTGGTGCGTCTCGCGGGGGAACAGCCGCGCGGCCTCGCGCGACGCTGCCTCCACCGTGGACTCGTCCGTCACGTCCAGCTGTACGACGTGCAGCCGCCCCGCCGCCGCCCCGTCGTCCAGCAGGCGGTCTCTCACGCCCGACGGGTCGCCCCGCGCCGTCGCCAGGACCGGGACGGTCGTGTTGCGCAGCAGGTGTCTGGTTAGGGCGTGGCCTAGCCCGCGGCTGGATGGGCAGACCAAGATCCAGGGACGAGACATTGTTGATATTGTTCCCTCCTCCTTGCGGTCGCGGGCCCGCTCGCGGGAGCTGTTTGGAAGAGCTCCTGGTTGTCGATGGGGTTGACACCACCGGCCAGTGTCGCGCTCGTCCCCTGCCAGGGCTATCTGAGACGACAACGTGGAGAGCTATCCGAAGCTCGAGTGCCAGCGCTAGCTGGATCAAGTCCACATCAAGCTGCGCGCTGGGTGGGCGCATCTGTGCATTATCGTGCGGGCTTGAGCCGAGCCTGGTCGAGCTCAGGGATACGTGCCAGAAATGATCGACGTCACTCGGGATCGCCAGCAGGGATCCAAGGGTCCCTTCTTGGTATTTCGGACGATCTGATGAACCTTAACTGTAGTGCACATTAACAATGACTTTGTTCAGATATAAGCCATCCCGTTCTTCCTGTCAACAGCGTAGTTCAACGCCAAGGCTGGCTGTCAATGACAGCACAGCGCAACATTGCGACGGCGCGAACAAAAAAAAAAAAAAAAAGGGATACCGTCCTGGTGCCTGAGATGCCAAGACCAAACTGTCGTTTTCTTATCTGCTAATTTGTACAATTCGGAGGTGCAATTACTGGACTGAAAGAGATGGCGTTGGTCATGACCCTCGCGTCGCCCCGTCGGGTGCCAAGCAGAGCCAGAAAGCCACCATGTCCCCGGTCTAAAAGCCCATGGATTGCCGTATCTAGCGGACCGTTCGCGTCATCGACCTGGGCCGAAGGCTCAGGACCAGCCACGAGTGGCACGCCCGCCACCTTGGGCCTACCGCTGTTTCTTTCCGGATGAGCATGCAAGGCAGCACGGTGTTTATGAGCGGGCGGCTAGGGGACACCGTCGTGGCCAGGAAGGAGCCTGGAATCCCCCTTGCATACATATCACATGCTCGCATTCCAGATAGCCTGGCGGGTTTCACAGCTGATATTTACCAGTAGTGAGCAGTCTATCAGACTGGTGCTCTCAAGACCGCAAGTCAAGGCACCTTGGACACCAAACAGAGACAGCGACCGACCCCAGCCCAATAACATAGCCACGATAATAAAATCGTACTCTCAACCGCCTCAGAACCACCTCACCACCCGTGACAATGCAGCATCCGTCATATGTGCACACTAGTCAGATCCCACGCCCGCCAAAGGCCCCAAACCCAGTCACGGCTCTGGGGCCCTCCCTCAGGCGCTGCACCTCGCTGTCGCCCTCGAAGCCGGCGGCGGAGCCCGTAGAGCTCTCGAGGCTGAGCCTGCTCCCACCGAACTGCAGCTCCCGCATGACCGGCTCGACGGTGTGCATCCCGCTGTGGTACGCGCGCCCGGCGCTCACGTCCTCCCCGGCTGACGCGTACGTCGCCAGGCTGGCCTCGCTGCCGCTCTCGTACCTGGTCAGGCCTCCGGCTGCGGCGCGCGAGGACTGCTGGTGTGGCCGGGGCGACCACCCGCGGCGGCGCTGGCTCAGCTGGCTCATCTGGCGCGAGAGCCCGCGCATCTGCGAGTCGATGCGCTCGTTGAGCCGCTCCATGCGCTTGATGCGCTCCATCTCCGCCTCGAACTCCTCCTGGAGGCGCTGCGGGCCCCCGCCGGGCGGGTTGGCTGACCTGGAGATGGTGCCCATGGAGCTCGTGCGGGCTCCGCTGCTGTCGACCATCGTCGTGGTTCCGGACAGCATCCCCGTGCGCGTTGGCCTCGGCCCGTCCGCCGTCTGGGACAGGTGGTGGCGGCTGTGGCTGCGGTCGGCGGCAGGGCCGTATATGTCGACTCGCCGCCCCAGGTCGGGGTATTCGTCGCGGAGGTAGAGGCGCCGGGATCGCTCTGATGATACGCCGGTGGTGGCCCTCGATCGATCGGTAGGCACATGCGGGTGGCGCATGATTTCCTCGTCGCTCTCAAGACGGTCGTCTCCGGGGATGAATATTCTGCGCGTGCTCGGGCCGGCTTCTTCCTCGTCAAACCTGCCGCCAAACCGGCTCTGTCTGCCATCGTTGTGATGGCTCGTCTCTGGCCTTCTCGAGGTCCTGATGTCCGGGGCCTCAGCTTCCTGTTCAACCTCTTTGCCCATGCCCTTGCCCTTGGCCAAGTCTCCAAGCGTCTGGCTCAAGTCCTTCAGCAGCGGGAGCATAGACGTCAGCCAGTAATCGCCACTTCTCTCGAGCCTTTCTAGCCGCTTCTCCATATCGCGTGTCTGTTTCTCGCGTAGTGCCTCATACCGTTCGAAGATCTCAGAACGTGACATCTTCAAGAGAGATTTGCCGGCCTCGCCTCTCTCCTGTTCTGGGGATTCAGGGCTCTGCCGCCCGCCATAGAAGTCCTTCCTCGAGGCTAGGACACCCTTGCCTGCCGTCTTAGGCCCGGATATGCTCTCGTGCGCGGTGGGTGATATCCTGCCAGAGAGAGCTGGCGATTGTCGGCCGTGGATAGAAGGGCGCCGGCGCAGCGAGCTGAGGCGCTTGAGGGGTGGGTGCTTGAGTACGGTGGCCTGCGTCTGGGTCCCGAGGGATGAGACTGGCGACGAGGATGAGCGCGATTGTGGCGGCGAGTCTGGCGGTGTAACACTGCCGAGGCCTTGGAATGGCGGCACCGGTGAGGTCATGACGGCAGTAGCCACAGTTCCCGGTGACGAAGCCGAGAGCGGCAGCGAGCTCTTCTTCGTGATCCCTAGCACCGGGGACGCCGTGCGCGGAGTGGACGGCTTGACATCCGCAATAGTCATGACAGCGCTGAGACCAACGCGGCCCGGTGTCGTCTTCAGACTATACGGGTTGTTCTCGGGAACCACAGGAACGTGAATCACTATGTCCCTTGGCTCCGTCTTGGCCTCCTTCTCCGTCGAGCTGGAGCTCCCGTCGGACGAGACACTGAGCCTCCGCCACACCAGATCTTTGGGCTCAGAGCCAGGCATATCCAGGGCCTTCTTGAGCTCAGCGATTCGTTGTGACCTCGTCAAGATAGCTGACTTTCTCTTCTCCTTCCGCTCCTTGGGACTTGGTAATGGGCTCTGAATGCTCTCCACGAGGTCTTGTGCCTTTGCTTTGGGCTTCTTCTCATTCCCCTCCTCAGCAGCGTCCGGCACGGCACCAACCACCTTCTCCTTGCCTTTGCCCTCAGGCTCCCTCTTCTGCACAGACACATCCGGCATTGGGCTTTCCTGAAGCCCTTGCTGTTTCTCCTTTGCTTTGGCCTCTGGTTCGTCCTTGCGAAGACGTACCAAGATGGGGCTCTCCTGAAGTATCTGCTGTTTCTGTTTTCCTTGGCCGCAGGGCTCTTCCTTGTGACCAGGCACGGCCGACATTGGGCTTTCCTGAAGCGTATTCCGTGCCCCTCTGTATTCATTTTCGCCCACGTCTTGTTTCAACCCCTCGGGCGGCAGCTTCTGGGCTTCGGCAGCCCCTTCACCTTTGGGCTCGGACTCCTCGTGGGGGGAGGAGGCATCAGTTGTGCTCTCAACCACAATCTCCACAGAGATCCTCGACTGCGGCTGCCTCGTGATACTCTCATCAACCTTCTTGACCTCCGGGTTATACAGCACCGTGGCAGTCGAGTCCCTAGTCTTCTCAGCAAATGGCCCTTCTTCCTCGATCGTACCGCTGTTCCTCTTACTACTCCGCTTGCTGCTCCGCTTGCTCCCATGCCCGCTAGACCGTTTGCTGTCGCGGGCGCTGCTCCGCCTCTTGCCCTTGCTCGAAGTTGCGTTCTCTCTGCCACTCGCCTCACCCATCTCGAGGCTAGTCCTCGGCGGCGTGTCCACGATCTCGGCCGTGCCAGAGAACCGCTTTGCCCGCTTCGCCTCCTGTATGACGCCCAGCTCGAGCTCCGAGCCGCTCGCCACTGTGCCGTAGCTCTCCAGGAACGCAGGTTCCGAGAATATTGATTCCTGGAGCGTGTACTGGTCCCTAGAGGAATCGCGGCTGCGCTCGTTCCGGGCGCGCTGGTCAGAGTCGGCGCGCGACCGCCTGTGTTCGGGCCCGTGGGGGAGGAGGCTGGACTTTCGCAACGGGTACGAAACCTTGGAAGCTGGCGAACCAGAGGCGAATGAGCGGAAACTGTAGCCGGACTGGCCGCTAATTGGTCTTGATACCGCCGTCCTTGGCCTCTGCAACGCGGCGAGCGTCTGCCTGTGCATGGACTCGCGCGCCTCATCACTGGTGCGTGGTGGTGACCACGAGTCATCGCTGATGCGCCTCGGGGTTTTTGGTGGTGACATGGAGCTGGTGTTGGGTCTGCTGAGCTCCTGAACCGTGCCAAACGTATGCCTCGATGCCAGTCGGACCTTGCGCGCTTCGTCAAGGCCTCCCTGGCTTGATCTCTCCCACGACCTCGACGACAGCGACTCTCGCTCTTCAGCCACGGGTCCTAGTTGCGTTCCTATGTGTGGCTCGTTGACAAAAGCTGTCATTGGTCTGACATTTACATCGTTGTAGAAGGCCTGGCTCAGTTCAACCAAGGGCATTGATCTCGCCCTTCTCTCAGCCCTGGGAAACTTGAGCCGTGGCTCTGGGCCCAGATGGGCATGCTCAATGGGAATAGAAATAGCGATATGTCGATGTCCGTCCAACGTCCTGCCAGAAATGGCAGTGTCTGGTAGTGTGATGCGTGGAGGGCGCTTCTTGTGTCTGCGAGCTGGAGAACGGGTGAGATTCGGTGAGGCTTGCCTGGCAGGCGGCTTGACAGACGGCTTCCGCAGGATTTTCTTTTGCCTGGAAGCCCCCCTCAGGAACGAAATGCAACGTCGGAGGGCCCCTTTCTTCTTGCTAGGCCTCCGCCGGATACTCGACCTTGACGAGACTGTCGTTGGCGAGTAGGGCTCTGTGGGGACAGACATGAGGTTGGTTGGTGGTGGCGTCACATTCCGCAGGAACGCAGCCACCTCGTCCCAGGCCTCATCGTCGCCCTCGGGGGTCTGCCTGCGGCCTCCACCGGCCCCGCGGGTGAGGGGGCGGGATTGGGGCCGAGCAGGCGCGCCACTCTGAGGCTCGGCCATCCCCTTGGACTCGACACGGATATCGATGCGGCGGAGAATCCCGCCAGGCCAGTTCGAGCTCAGCGCCGTGGCCGGAGTGAGCTGGGGAGAAGTCATGGGGCGGGCGTGGGGGTTGCTGAGGCCGCTGTTGGCGAGTCCCAAGCCGCTGTTTGTCCGGAACTCTGCTGCAGTAGCAAACGAGTTCTCCGAGTCGAGCGAGCTCGAGGACATGCGGCTGCCCTCGGCAGTGGCGGTGTGGCCATTTACGTCCCGCTCGTACATGTACATGGCATCGAGGTGGTCGGGACGGAGGCAAAACCCCACAGCGTCAGGGGGAGGAGCGCTCCGGTGCTACCTGCAAAGCGAAACTCGGGGCATCAAAAGATGGCACAATCTCAGAGGTTCGTCCCGTGCTGAGAGGCAGCGATCGTCAGTGAAATTCCGAGGGGCACGTGCTGCCGACAGGATATTTTGCCCGGCCGCTGATTCGAAAATCGGCGGGGGAAACGGTCTTGGTTGCGGCGCTGGATCAAAATTATGCTGGGAGAGGAAATGGGCGGTCTACACCGGGTCAGAGAGAGGCAGGTGAAGGGGGAGGAGGGGACGCGCACGACTCAAGTCATGTCGTTGATAGACAAACAAGGTTTTGCTGGGGCAGACGAGGAGGGAAAGGGAGGATGCGACCTCGATCCACGAAGGCAATGGCAACGGGCGCAAGACAAGATGGTGGAATCAGGCTGGGCGGAAGGCAACAAACTAGCAGCGGCCGCGTGAGGGCAGGACGAAAGGGCGGCGGAGAGAGAGGCAAGGAGTTATCAGTCCTCGACCATGCGTAGGATTGCCGCATGACGACAGCGAGGTCTCCCTCAGCCGCGGAAGCAGGGAGGTGTCAACGGACAGGGCTAAAACAACGAGGGAGGAAACAAACCAGTGACCAGCGAGCAGCCAAGGGCCGGCCCTCTGGGTCATGTCCGTGTGCGTGCTACGTTGGTGATGGCGAAACGCACATCGCAAGGTGCTCCACGGAGGTCGCCCAAGACATGGCATCCATGCCATGGCAAGTCGCACCAGGACCCCACCTTGATGAATCGATCCCACCTTGCGAATGCAGTGTCTCTTGTGTGCCCAGTCCCGGCCGGCGGCAGTCCCACCAGGGCTCGAGCCCGGGGCCCAGGACCTGGAACACGAGGAGGAATAAGATGAGGAAAAGGAAGACAGCGAGGCCTGGTCGCTTGCGCGCTGCGGCCGTTGTGGCTACCGTGCGTGGTATCCGAGCGGCCCTGGACCCGAGGTGCTCGTTCGACGTTTGGCAGATACACACTGCGGCACCACAAGCAGCGCATACGAGGTCGAGCCGGACCCGACGTCGAAACACCCCTGCATCGTGTTTCAGGGGCAATGCCCGTCGGCGCCGCATTGGGAGGTGGGCATGACAGGGCGAGCCGTCCAGGCGTGGAAGCGTCATGGAGCCCGGAGGAAGGCTCTCATGTTCCGCCCAAGGGTCCTGCATCCCATGCCCTCTGATGCACCCAGTGCCGCCCTAGCTTGACGATTGGACGGGGCCATGGTCGCATAGTAATTGCGTCGCTGGTGCCTTCATTCATCAGCGCCGCTCGGACGGTCCTCCTGTGCCACACCGACGCACGCCTGGCCGGTCGGATCCCTGCAGGCATGACATGGCTGCAGCTTTGCTTCAGGAGCCGTCCCGGCCACGAGGTGCTCGCCCCGTACTTGCCTGCAATGAAGCATCAAGAGCCACGCCGTCCGGCCCAGTGGTCGAGAGGCGGAGCCCCGGGCATTCGACCTTCTCCGGCAATCTTGCCACTCGGATGCTTCGGTGACGGCGTGACGGTCCGATGTAACTGGCAATCGGCGATACCCATACACTAGAGCCGGCCCAGGCTGCTCTGGGGTGGGCAGGTTGCATCCCGCCTGCCAACCACCAAAATACCCTTGCCCTGCCAGGTGCCCGTTTCGAAAGGCAAGGGGGGTGGCGGCAATGTTTCGTCTTCTAGTACCAGACGAACGGCGTGTCACAAGCTCACGAACCTCACCACCACACCACAGCTGTCGCCGCCGCCGTCAGCACCCAGCACCAACAGCTCCAATGTCACCATACAATACGATTGCGCGCCCGCTGCCCATGCCCATGCCCAGCGCAGTGGAACGCAGGGGCTGGTCGCCAACTGTCCCCAGCCCTGCGCGGGCCTCCTATTCTTTTCCAGTGTGTATATGCTCCTGACCTGGAGCTCTGCAGGGCCATTCCTACGGTGCGCCCCGCCTTACCAAAAGCCTCAGGTCCACAAGTCTCCAGGTCCTCAGGCCCCCCCATGTGGAGACTCGCGTCCGATTCCAACCCACATGGCCCTCGGATCTGTCCCGCCGACGATCCCCACAGCAGACGCTCTCCTGCAGAAACAACTCTATCGGGCCGTGACACCAACGCCTGTAGACGATGCTCCACCGTTTTGTTGGTCCCATAAGCCCGTGAAAGCAGTCAGGTTCAAGTTTCCAAGCCGCCGTGTGTCTCTCAGACGCTTGCGCAGTGCAAAATTGTGAGGGGGTATAGATGACAGAGGAAAAGTCTAACGCAAGACAAACATCAAGGCCTCTTCGGCTTTCGCTGAATGAATGGGTCCTTCTTCTTTTTTGGTGGCCGGGGCCCCTGAGATTTCATTCAGCCTGGTACGAACCGCAGTCTGCCATACATGGTTACTTACCCTTGGCGGTGCGTTCGAAGGTCCCGCCGGCGCCGGCGGCGCCCTCGTTGCCTGCACGGGGTTGGCTGGCGGAGGCGGAGGTCGCGAAGGAGGCGCAAGACCCAGTACCTCCATGGCCGACGGATCCACAGGTTTCGGCGGCGGCGGCCTAGGCCTTGGCGGTGCTGGCGGTGCTGGCGGTGCTGGCGGTGCTGCTGCTGCTCTCGGCCCCGTTGGAATCGACCGGTTGTTCGGTGTAGAATGGTTCTGCTTTGGTCAGAGAATTGTGAGTCAGTGTCAAGCAGCTAGTCGGAGTCATCGCGATCCCAATCATCCTCATCAGAAAAGCCCTGCTGCTGTCCAGCGTCCTCCATGGGCCTCTTGATCGCGTGGGAGAGCAAATCGGTTGAGGAGGCCTGATTAGAGCGGTTATGATGACCTACTTGTCGCTTGGGTGCTGGAGGCTGGTTTTCACTCCCTTCAAGGGGCCTCTTCTTTGAATCGCCGACCTCGGGAGGCCCCATCCCCCTCGCCGGTTGCGCAATGTCCTCCCTCTTCGTGTTGAATCCGCCGACGGACTGTGGCGGCGGGACTGGGCTCCAGGATAGCTTCGCCGACTTGCTCGCCACTGCAGGTGCGTCCCTCATCTCGACGTCGGACTTGATGTGGCCCTCGTATCCATTCTGTGTTCTCGATACCTTCTCGCCTGGCTTCCTCAGTAGCGCTAGTATATCGCCCCGAGTGTAACAATCTCGTGCCTTGGCATCCTTGATCAACTTGGCCCAGAACTCGCCCTGTACCAGTGCTCTGGAGTCTCCAAGGATCCAAAGCGACGACTTTGCGCGGGTCAGACCGACGTTCATACGCCTGATATCAGTCATGAAACCGATACCTCCAGTCGGACTAGCTCGGACGCAAGAGAAGATGATGATTTCGCACTCACGGCCCTGAAAGGCATCGGTCGTGTTGAATTCGACGTCATCGAAGACGCTCTCCCCAAACCGGTTGGCAAAACGGTCCTTCAACGCAAACAGCTGAGCCTTATACGGGGTGATGATACCGACTTTACCCTTGAGGTCGCAGTCCGCATACTCGATTTTGAAACGAGAGAACAGCTGCATGGCAACCTCGAGTTCATTCGTGTTGACCAGTGATTGGCCCTTGCGGCCGCGCTCCTGGATACCCTCGACATCAAAGAATCGGTAAGGGCCCAGTAGTTTGCTCTCATGCCACTTCTGGGTGCGGAGGGCGCCCATGTCATTTCCGTCGTAGAGTCGGCCCTCGTAGAATTCAGCACTGGGATACGCACTGATCTCCGGGTGCATTCGGTATTGGGTGTCGAGGAGGTGAACATCGTTGGGGTGATTCCTCTGCATGCGTACGAACAAACTCTGATCATATCCAAACCGAGCTGCGGATTGAGAGAGGACAGTAGGTGGCAATTGCTTCGGATCTCCGACGAGTATGCACTTGGTGCATCCATACTTCAATGGAATAAGGGCGCTCAACTCCACACACTGCGCAGCCTCGTCGATGATGACTGTCTCGAACTCAACATTGAGATTCTTGAACATCTCATGACCACTCCCGCTGAGCGTTGCGCACAGCACCTGTGCCGAATCTAGGATCTGCTGCTGGATCGCTCTGCGCCTGACCTCGCTCTCCCTGACAAACGCAGTACCGATGTCCTTGTCCCGGTCGATTTGGGAACCAAGCTGGCGTTGTCGGTGCTTTAACACATCGAATTCACGTTCCAGGCTGTTCTGAGCCTGGCTATCACTGCTAGCTCTGGCAGCGTCGAGTTGAGGCCGTAGATCGTTCAGCCGCTTTTTGATCTCACCAGCCTCCTGGTGCATTTTCTCACGCTCGCTGACACCCGGGCCGTTCTTGTTGAGCTCAGCTTCCATCCTGGACTTGACGAGCTCATCGAGCGTCACGTCCTTGACCAGTGTGTTGATCGCATCAGACCTTCCCAGTCGAAGGACACCGATATTGTGGTGGCCGCCATTCATGGTCCTTACTCCTTGCTTTAATCGCAAAACCAGCTCGTCAACAGCTGCGTTGCTGGGAGCGCACACCAATAATTTCTTCATAGGCGGAGGCTGGGCCGCCTGGGTTCCCGGATCGCGCGGCCGACTGACAGGGGCAGAAGCAGCAGACTTGGTGCTAATATGTCCTGTGAGCAATGCACCAACCATGGCGACAATAGTCTTGGTTTTTCCTGTTCCCGGGGGACCTTGAATCAGAGTGAAACCGTCGTTGTCCTTAGCGTTCATGATCGCTTTGGCCTGGCCACGGTTCAAATAGTAGGTCGCCATTACTGAATCGATGGCTTCGTCACCATAATTGAGGAGTGGAGAAGGCTTCGCCTCCAGGACTTCATCCAGAAGGTCGTAATACTGCAGGCTTTCCAATGCGGCATATTCACGCTCGACCGTCGTCATATTGGTGATCTTGACGGCAAAGAACTCTGCCCCAGGCTGCAAAAATGGCATGATCTGATTGCCCCTGGCGTTGAGGCGGTACGCTACCTCAAGGTTGTCTTTCTTATATGTCGTCTTCCATATTCGAGCCAAACAGTGAGCAGCGGTCTTTTTGTTCAGTGGGTCCTCTGACTGTGATATTATCACAATGTCCCCCTCATTCAGCCCCAGTTCTTTGTTCTGTGCCTTGGGCATCGAAGTGGTGACCTCCATAAACTTGTCGACGGTCATGCGGTTCATGACCTTGATACCAAACGCCTTCGAAGTCGTCTCGTCCTTGGCTGTCACGAAGGAGCGCCATGCTTCGTATCGTAGAAGAGGGAAAAATGTCGACTTGTAGTCCTGATGAGTCATGTATGTGTTCGCAACCTCGAGGCACACATCGCCGTTCGGCGGGTCGTTGCCCTCGTGGAAGATGTCCCATTCAAGAATGGACTGGTGCAACACGTCCATGGGTGGGATAATCCGAGCCCGCAGATCTTTCGCAGTGCGCTTCATCTTTTCCTTCTTCAGCGGGCCCATCTTCTTGGCTGCCAACTGGAGTGCACGCTGCTTTGCGTCGTGGTCCAGCTTGTTGCCACCTTTGGCGGTAATCAGGGCATCGTCGTCCGATGAATTGTCGTCTTCTTCCGAGCTGTCAACCATCATGTCGCTCTTTGGCTGAGGGCCATGATCTTTGCCCAGGACCCCTGATAAGCCCCTCAATCCAGAGCCTTCCCCAGGTACCCGTAGAGCTTTGGCTTCCGCGATGGCAGCAGCCTTTCGCTCGGCCTGCGCGGCCTGTGCCCGCTTTCGGTCCTCTAGGAACTTTGACGAGCTAGCTTTGGTCGGCTCTGGCCTCAGCAGCTTTTGCTTAGTCTTCTCGCTTGACAACCGCAATTTTTCGAGTTTGATCGAGGCTGGTCTGACGTCTCCTCGACTGGCGGGAACAGGAGTGGTACTACCCGATCGAGATAGCGGAGTACTTGTACCGGATTTCGACCAGGCATCGAGACTGCTTTGTTTCTTGGGCCGTTCGGTGACCTGCGAAATGGTGACAATCTCCTCCTCCTCCCCGATCGCCTTCAGGAGCTCAACTTTCTGTGTTGGGGTCAAGTTGCTGTTGATTGTGAACTTGCCATCTGGCCTCGCAACACAAGCTTGCCGTATGATGGACGCACTCTGTTTGTCCAGATCGAGCCCGAATTGGGCCAGCCGACTAAGAAGCTTGAGCAGCGTCTGCACGGTCGTATCTAAGAGGACTATGTCCCGCAGCTTGATCATATTTGTGATACCGTGAGCGTTTAATCGCGGTTGCTCCAAGACTGTCTTCATCTCATCAGCCTCGGGGCTCTGCGCGCCGAGCGCAGACGCAACAACACCATCTTGGTCGAGAAGTGCCTGAGCGAGTTCCATAGTCCTCCGGCAGAAGGCCTCAAGGATTGCCTTGTCCATTTGTTCGTTCCAGACTCGGAGTTGAAGGAAAGCATGCTGCATCCCTTCCCACTGTGTTGTCCACCATGACATGACGGCAGTGTACTCGATACCTGAGAGGGCTCTCGACCTAAGCACCCCAGAAGTATCACAAAGGGCATATACCAGATCCTTGCTGCAAGTCAAGACATGTGGCATCGGCGGGAAAGGTTTCATCGAGTCTTTGCCGTATGTGACGCCGCGGACAACGTCAGAGAAGGTCGATAGAAAAGGATGGAAATAGTCGCGAGCCATCGTACCTACTGCCTCCGTTCTGGTAGCCTCGCTCGTGATTGTCTTGATCAAAGAGATACCAGCCTCGCGGATGGGGTCCTCTGCGTGCACGAGAGACGCAACAATTGCATACATCGCACCACTCTGTGGGTCGTTGCAGAGCGCCTCCAGGTCTGCAAGAGCGAAGCCACTGAGACGTTCCATCATGCGACCAACTGCTTCCGCGGTCTGGTCCAGATCCTGGTTGAATAGTATCTTCTCAGGGTCTTTCATAGTCTCCCTCTTTGGAGGCAGAAGCTTTCCGACGCCGTTGAGCGGGTGCATGGCAGACAACATCGACTTCGCGATATCGACGGTACCTGGGCGACCGGGCCAGAATATATCGAGAAATCTGTCCCAGAGCTGAGCAGAATGTCTCGGGTTGGTCCTGGGTATCTTGACGTTCCCGCGCATGAGTGTTATCCACTCGGTACGAGTTGTCTTCGAGTCAAGGACAAGCGATGTTTTGATGACGTCGACGGCCGTTTGTGACAACCCAACATTGAATCGGTCCTCTGCCCGCAGTTCTGCCGAAGGATTGATGATGCCGGCCGCGTACTTGACGACGAGGTTGATGAGGGAGTTTATGTATATGATGGATGTACCCATGCGGATTTGGAAGGCTCCGCCATTGAAGCTGTCGAGCGAGGTCTTCAAGGCGTACATGCCAGCGATTGTTCGAGTCACCTGTGCTTCCCTTGAAGCATCTAAGTCAGGGCGGGCAGAAAAGAGGTGGTCTGTAAGAGACTGGCACACGTCTGGCAACTCGTGCTGCTGGAGCGACTTAATAATAGTCCGGACCCAGACGGCAAGAAAGGGGACACGAATGTGCCCGTCGGCAACGAGTCTATCATACTCCAAGGACCGAGATAGCAAGCGCGTGAAGGCTGGGTTCATGAACACGAACTGGGCGAGCTGTGCCCGTGGAAGGTCTAAAGCGCCCCAGAACGCCTTTGGTGACTTCTCCAGAAGGGCGCCGATGGCCTGCAGGACCTGCAGCAAGATCTGGTCCGAATGGCAGAGCTGGAGATGCTGGATGGCAAGCTGATAGACATCTGCGTCCATGCCTCGGAGACAGTGGATCACGATGTCTTCGCTCATGGAATTCAAGAGAAGAAGAAAGCCTTCCCAGAATACCCTGACCTTGTTCTGGGTGGCGTGCAAGGTCCCGGTCTCTGGGTCTACAGCACTTACTTCTCGGATAGCGTTTGTGAGGGATTCACTAACCGCGAAGTCGAACTCCTCCTCAGTCAGACACTCGGGGTTGAGGAGCTCCCAGGCCGACCTAGCAAAGCGGTTGCGATACTGGTCCTCTTCGAAAAGGAAGAAGGCCATGGTCGGAACGACCTGCGACCCCAATTTGAGAGGTTTACGAGTCTGGACGTCCTGGAAGACCTTGTTGAAATAACGCTGGCGAGTCTGAGGCTCGCCGACGTATGCCATACAGCATAGGGCCTCGAAGAGGGCCAGGATAGCGGTGTCATCCTGCTGGGCGATCTTGGCCGAACTCATCGGCCCGTTTGCCTCGAGGATGGCGACAGCCCTCTGGAGCCCTCTATCTATTCGGGTCTTGTCGAACTCGTTCAACTTGTTTTCCATGATGGTGGCAACGTCTTCGTCAAAGGAGCTATTGGCCACCGTCAGTGCTTGTGTATGTTGCACATGGCTTCCCGCACTTACCCTTGCAGTTTCTCGAAGAACTTCTTTCGGTGCATGTGCCAACGCAGCACACAACCATCACATCTTGTCAGGAAAGATTCGGTGCGCTCGACCCACTGCTCTTTCCAGCCGCTGGACTGCTCTTCTGTGATGCCCAGCAAGAGACTCAGGTCGTAGGTGAGCTCGACGCGGCGTAGGGCCTCCTGCATCCTCTGCTCCTTCTCCTCTGCAGTTACCTCGGAGGGCTCGCCGCCAAGGTCGTCGTCGTCATCCTGTGCCCTCTTGGGGCAAAGCAGATGCAGTTCCTCGGGGATCTTGATCCACTCCTGGTAGGATTCGGTAACCCCCTCGTATAGCCTATTGGTATCATCCATGTTTTGAAGTTGTGGTGGTCATGGCGATCAGGGAGAGGAATTCGGCTGAGGAAGCGGGCTCGAGGTGGTCGGAGGTGGAGGAGGCAACTGTTTTGGGGGGCTCGAAGCGTGGGTGCTTGGGAAGCGCAGCCAAAGGGGAGAAAGTGCAAGTCTCGGGATAAAGAAGGTCAGCAAGCAGCAGGACAAGGGCAACTGTCCAAATCAACCCCCTTGGCTGTCGGCACGTTGGCGACGCTCCGTAGTTGAAGAGGGCAGACGCTGGAGGATGTGTAAAGAAAAAGTTGCGTGTAGGAAGCCAGGCTTGAAGTCCGACTCGGCCACAGATTAGTGTCGAGCACAAAGGGCCGGGGCTAAGTCGCGTACCTCAGCTAGGAAGGCCGGCTCGCGCGTCACAAGCAGATGGCCAGAAATCCCACCTTCAGATCCCTGCACTCGCGCTCTTGGCTGCCGAGTTTGGCCCCACTTACTCGGTGGTGGGGGCCTCCCAAGTCAAGTTGCACATGGGGTCTTCAATGTTGATGTACTTGGTATCAGTGGCCAACCCAAGCTCAGGACAGGTTTTGGAGGATCTTGGTGGCATCCCGGAAGGTACTTAGTACTTACAGGCGCTGGGCAAAGACTGGATTGTCCGCTGCGGAGTACTGTGCCGAAGGCACTAGGTCCAGCGGCCCACTAATTGCAACCTCACAAAAAAACCACAGCTGCTCCTGAATTTTCTGCACTGATGTCCTTCCAATCAAGCAGTCGATTAATCCTGCATGCATGAACGAATGCCTGATCTGCCACCAAGTTTGCACTTCATGATATTCCTCTAGCTACCATTCTGGTGTTCAGAGAGCCGGACAATCATGAAAGTATTGTAAGTAAGCTAGCTGTCTGCCAGCCATCCATCCACCCACCCGGAACCCACTGCTCTCTACGTGATGATCAACCTTTTATAATGGACGACTTCCTAGCCAAAATGTGCGGAAGAACAGGTACCTGTCTGATCGAGATGCCGCTTCTCAACTATTCTCTTGTCATACTTGATGCTGGAACCGCAAGCTAACATTGCTCGCAGGACCAAGAGCTGAGGTGGATGGTTGTGGCGGCTGGCACACCCCGCTGTACTGTGGCATGGTCAGCCTTGCTCACAGACGACTGACTAGATTACATTGATGATGGCAAATTTCATACTTAAGCATGTGCTTGGCCAAGTGGCTGGCATGAGAACCATTGTAGTGCACTGGTCTGTCACGGATATAGACGGGGGGGAGCAAACAGAGTTGGGCTGGTACAGCGTACTGCTGAGCACTCTAGCTCCTTGTGTCTTTTTCACTGTACCTTTCTTTTACACCATCTCTTAGTACTGTCTCTAGGTTACCTGAGTCTATACATTAAGCTATTGGGCAAAATAAAATCCACC
The DNA here is from genome assembly GCA_002270565.1 of Stenocarpella maydis. Taxonomy (NCBI): domain Eukaryota; kingdom Fungi; phylum Ascomycota; class Sordariomycetes; order Diaporthales; family Diaporthaceae; genus Stenocarpella; species Stenocarpella maydis. The sequence continues at coordinate 82,026 of NQMI01000084.1, forward strand.
ATTCGGATTCAGGCTCAATAGTAAGTATATGGACAACAAACCCTGTATCAAGATCGACACATATCCCACTCTCTCATCCCTTCAAGCCCCCACAAGACACATCCTGCATATTCTGCCAGGTCTCTCTTCTCCTCTATCCGCCATTCTCGTAAATTGGAAGGCGGATCAGTGGTGTTTGCCAGTGCAAGAGTGGCCCATGCTGCGCTAGCCACTACACGCTGGACGAGGAAGGAGCCCTCCACCACCTCCTTCCCGTCTGTTCTCTTAGCCATGTTCATGTACATTTTCGACATCTGTGATCAAGGCAAGGCTCTCTTTTTGTTCTTCTTCCTTATTTTGACTCATGCCTTTCTCCTCTTCACAAGCCGCCCGAGAGAGTGATTGCGTGTGGAGTCTGACGGACCCCCACTGAGCAAACAGTAAGTACACACTACGTCCTTCTATTTCTGAATTCTCGGGGACACTGCAACTATCACATGCTGTTCCTCGCAGAAGCCTCGAGGTCTTCATCTGATATATCAAGATCCTCTTCCTGTATCCCAAACTGGCATGAGGATCAGATGCCCATTAACCTTCCACTTCGTGCTGTTAACTCCATCTCATCAGCATTCTAGACTACCAAGGCGCCACAAAAGTCTTGCGTCTTTGTTTGGGAACCTCGTATTTCTGACAGGATAGAGCACGCAGATATTGTTCATCTTCGCATCATGCCAGCCAAACGAAAGACCAAACGGGGAGCTCACGCCGCCAGGGCATCTCGAGTCCCCAAGTCTGGAGCATGGACACTGCCTCATGGTCTTGCGCTTCCAATACCTGCCCCCGGCGCCCAGCCAGCTCAGAAGCAGTTGGGTTTGAAGACCACTAAATCTGTGGCTGCTCCAGACAAAACTCAGGCCGATAACAACCACGATCCCACTGATGCGACCGAGAAGGATGCCTCCACAGAGGCTGGTGAGCTGCCCGAGGTCGGCCTGCCAAAGCCGTCCGATACAGATGAAGCCACAATGGGCTACTCGGTGTCCACAAGGGTTTACAATGGCGAGGAGGTGGAGCGCATACGGATGAAGACATCTGTCAAGAACCGAACGCTATACGAGAAGAAAGTCCTCGTGCCCTACAAGACGAGCCCGTTCCCGAAATTCCAAGGACCATCTGCTGAGGATTGTGCAAAAGTACACTCTCTCCTCGCCAAGGAGCATGGCCCATGTCCTCAACCTGCAGAAATTCCACCTCCAAGCCTGAAGGTCGCTGGATGTGGACAGGTCAGGCAGGTCTGCGATGCGCTCCTGCGTACAGTCCTCAGCACAAACACCCAATTTGACAACGCCGACAAGGCGGTCCAGGGTCTCCACCAAGCTATTGGAACGGTTACGGAAAATCTGCAACTGGACCCAGAAGAGTACCCGGGACTGAAGGACTGTCTGCATTACAACCGTCTTCGCACTCTTCCCCTCAAGGCAGTGCAGAAGGCAATCGAGAAAGGCGGCAACCACATAGAAAAGGGTATCAACATCAAGGCAATTGTGGACCTAATCTACAACATCAACGCTGAACGCGCGAGGTCATTTCGCGAGGAGACAACAGAGAACCCAGCCACTGTGTTGGCAGCCGATCTGCTCTCTGAGCAACAGAAACAACTGGAAATCTGGATGTTCGATCAAGGCATCCTCCACCTCGAGTACCTGCGTGTGCTATCTGAGAAGGACGCCATGAACGAGTTGATGGCGTTCCGGGGTGTAGGCGTCAAGGTGGCTGCTTGCATCCTTCTCTTTTGCATGCAGAAGCCTGTTTTTGCAATCGATACACACTGCTTCCGCCTTGCGAAGTGGCTTGGTTGGGTCCCTAGAGGGCTGAAGAAGGGCGGTGAAGATGAGGCATTCGCGCACCTGGACTCTACCGTCCCTGATCACCTCAAATACGACCTACACCAGCAGTTCATCCGACATGGCCAGTTCTGTTTGAGGTGCAAGACAAACAGCAATGAAGGGTGGGCGGACTGGGACAGCACCATTTGCCCTCTCGAGGGCCTTCTCCAGAGAACTGGCAAGGAGAAACCACTTCCCAAAGAAAAAGCCAATAAATCGGCAGAGGAAGTAGATGAGGAAGTTGGGGATGACTCGGCGAAGGAGGAAGAGGGCATAGAGCCAGAAACTTCAACCAAGCGAGGCAGACAGCAGAAATATGAAGACAGCGACTTGAAGGAGCCAAGCAAGCCAGGCGGCAAGAGAAAGCGATTGACCACGGAAGCGAAACCTGCACGGCGCTTTACTCGATCAACCCGCAACAGCAACAAGACGGTGACTGGGGAGGCGGTTTCCGAGGCACAGGCCGAGGAGGAGACAACACATGGGCTTGCTGAAATCGACGTCGTGGAGGCCATGCTGAACCCTGTCATGCAACAGGAGATGGCAAATGATGACTCCTCTGATCTGTCTGAGCACAGCGACAGCGAGTTTGCCGAGTTCATCCAGTGAAAAAAACAGCGCGGCTCTCCATCCTTGAAGGCGATCCCTGGGTTTCGGCTGAGGTGCTAATAGGTCTCACTCATATTTCCTCAAGGCCCTCCCGGGGCAGTTTCCAGGACATGGATACAGCCATCACTATGCAAAGGCACAAATGTGATGGGGCATATGACTTCTGGTAGGGTGTCACTTGGCATCGATATGATTTGGCGTAAGGTGCCATGGATAGGCAATTTGGGCAGTCTCCAGGATGCCCGAGGTGTCCAGGTATCAAATCACAACGGTGTCAGCCTTTTGAGCTCCAGTGTTTTTTTTTGTACAGCATCTTGGCCATGAGTGTAAACCCGGGGGAGGAGGCAGGGCAAAATGGTCTCTGGCATAAAGAAAAGGCTTACTCTGGAACCAGGCCACCAGAGCTCAAAATATTTGGTTGGCTCTGTGTGCCTTATGAGGTGGTCACGGGGAAAGATGACACTGGGGGCGGTGCATTATCACGGAGGGTACTTGCTGCCTGAGGGACATGCGAGCACATGGCTTTGCTGAATCAATGCTTTCTTTGGTCTCTATGATCCAACACGGTCATGTGAATCGAGAGCGTGGTGCTCATGCAGTCAGTGACTTGCATCCATCCAATGCTGGGACTCCGCCCTGGCGTCACTGCATCCGTTGTACATTCGGTATTGCATTAGAACACTGAGGTGAATGTTGCCAACCGGGATTCAAACAAGAGGCCCTTCAAGTCTCATACTCCAAGGCTAGCTCACCAAGACTACAATGTGACCCCCTTTACAGCATATTGCTGGACAAGGACTTGAGATTTAAACCTCATGATGGTATTGATTGAAAAGGGGGTATGTATCTATATGCAGGTAGGCAGGCAAACGTGGGCCCACGGGTAAAAAGAATTCCTCCTCTTCCTCCCCCTTCTCCTTTGTTCGCCTAACCGTAGGGTTTCCGCAGGATTTCCTTTGCTTTCCAGTACCAAATAGGATATTTGGACGTAGGTACAGGTCCAAATTTGGTGCCCCTCTCGTCTCTGCCTCTCTGACCCGTCTTCCTCATCGCGTGAACCTCGTGGGGCGGCTTGTGCACGCCCACCTCGTTTCCTCCCCCATACCTCGACCTTCCTCCCTTGAAATTCCGTGGGAAAGCTCCCTGCCTCCCGCATATGCTCCGAAACGCCAGACTAAAAACCAGCCTATCGCGTAAACCTCACCCAAAAAGTGACAAGAAAAAATAAGCCGACACGAGACAATGAAGCAGAAAAGGAGAAGAGCAAAGCCATGCTGGAAAGCATGGTCCTTCTGAGCGGACTCGGTGTTGCGTTCAATGCGCTCAATAAGCCGCGGAAGCAAAGAACTCGTAGATCGCTGATCATGCTAAGATCGTAAATGCATTGATTTGAAACATCGGGGATATCAACAGGGTGGCAAGGGGGGGTCGCCGTTTTGTATAGTACAATCGCTGTGGTGACTTTTGTTCGAGAGAGTGTGGTTGTAATTAGGTGGGTATTACGGTTTACTTTTGTTCGAGATGATGGACATTCCTCTCAGTCTTGTCCGGTTGAGCAGACTGTTTCCCAGTTGGTTGTGGCCAGACTGGGATGACTCTACGCGGCTGAGTCTAGCGGCGGAGGTGAAGTCGCTGCTTTGTTGGTAGCTCGGCCGCACACGGTCCATTGATGCTCGTATCCTGTCGTAGGAAGGCCTGGCCCGGTCAATCGACGGCCTCACTGGTACAGGATCAGGCAGGTCCTCCACAGAAGTCGACTGTGGCGGCGCATCCATCGAGCTCTCGTGTCCGGTGTAGTTGGTACCGTCGCTGCCATTTTGTGCACGCGTGTTGTGTGTTGCGTGTGTTGCCACGGAAGGAGGATAAATAGGCCGCTTGTCCTCGTCAACACTACCGTACTGCATATGTTTGGACTTCTTCGATGACCTCTTCGAAGAATGGCTTGATCCCGACAGGGAGCCCTCCTGGGCCTCGTCTGCAGTTTCGGGTTTGATGAGGCGATCGAATTTGCCTTGATTGACCTGTTCGCGCACGATATCCACATCATATGGGAAGTACACCTTTTGAAGGGCTTTGATCGCGAACCGAGGGAAGATGCAGATGACCGGAGTGATAAAAAAGCATGCCCAGAAGGTCGCTTCAGCATAGACTTGAGGAGCCGCGTTATAGAACGACCCCGATGCAGTGGATGCAGTGTACACTCCAGTCCAGAAGAAAATGAAGAGGTCGCTGATGACAACCACCAGGAGCATAATCCAGTCCCATCGGTACGTGTTGATGAGAATGTACAGATTGATGGTGACGACAGCAGGATGGGCAATATAACACCCGAGACGGAGCCTATCCGAAACATCGAGGCCGTTGAAAGTAATGAAGTTACTGTTGACCACGGTGAGATACGGGATGAAGAAGACCATCACAGACTGGTAGACACCATCCACCATGTACAGCCTAGAAAAATGGTCAGCCCTCATGGCTCGCTAGTTAGATTAGGGGGCAGGCATACCAGAACTTCCGCTGTGTCCACTCCAACCGCTCGATACCTCGGCGGTAAAGTTGTGGGACAGCGAGTGAGACCGTGTCAGACACGTCTTGGTCCAGGACTCCCATCAGAATGACCGGTACCGAAGTGAAGAAAAGGTTGAACAGGATGATGTACGAGTAGTCGAAGATGTAGGTAATGTCGAGATTGCAGAACACCTGGTACCAGAAGATACCGAACGTCCAGATCATGTTCTTGTAGAAGAAGTTGCTGATTGTCTCGGCCAAGCGTCTGTACGACCATCGGCCGTGGACCAGGACAAGTCTGCACAAGAAACGGAACTGCCCAATCGCGTAGTCAGAAGACATGACGGCCTGGCGGCCTTCCTCTCCGGCAATACCGACTCCAACATCGGCTTCTTGGATCATGGCAACATCGTTCGCACCATCTCCAATCGACAGAGTCATGACGTCTAGCCCATTCTTGACCATGGAGACCACGGCAGCCTTCTGAGCAGGGCTGACACGACAGCAGAGCACCGATTTGCAGTTCTTGCAGAGAAGCAGAAACTTCTGCTTCAGTTTCTCGTCCAGCACCCATCTGAGTGTGAAACCGTCGATGACCAGTGCGTGAGTGCCAGGTGGTGCTTTATGCTCGTGACGAGCTGCCTTCAGATCCGCATCGCTGCCAGTGATACCGAACACGCTGAGGTACCGATCAAGTGCTGTCTCGACCTGGCGTAGGTACTCCTCCGGTGGCGTCCCCCCAGACTCATCCTCGATGGTTTGCAGCCGGATCAGCTCCATGTCGTTGTTGAGGACGTTGCAAGAGAATCCGATGTTGATCGCAGTCTCGACCTTGTCGCCAGTCAAGACCCAGAGCTTGATGCCCGCGTCGCCAAGCAGGGCAATTGTGTCGGGCACACCGTCCTGAAGACGATCTTCGATGGCTGTGCCGCCGAGAAGGGTGAGTTCTTGCTCAATCTGATCCGCCACTACCTCGAGCTTCTCCTCACGCTCCTCCAGCGCGGTTGCCGCAACCTTGTGCTCCTTCAGCCAGGCCTGATACTGTTGCTCCGTCAGGTAACGTTTGGCGATGCAGAGAGTCCGGAGACCTTCCCGCGCAAACATCTCGAGGTGTTCTGCCGTTTCCTTGCGCAACTCTTGCTGCTCTCCTCGCTTGAGGCGGGAGTAGATGACGCTGTCTGCTCCCTTGCAGTAGAGCACAATCCTGCCATTTGGTAGGCGCACGATGGCACTCATTCGTTTCCTGCTCGAGTTGAACTCGATTGTGTTGAGGATCGGGTAGTGTCGGTCTTCACCCATCACATTAACGTTGATGCCGTCGCCAGTGTGTCCGAGGACGGTGAATCCCATGTCACGGGCAGTGGCCACCAGAGCAGCCTCGTCGGGCGACTGGGCCTTGAACTCCATCTTGGGCGGGTCCCCGGGCTGCTTCTCGGCAATCACGGTGTGGCACAGCGCCAGTGCCAGCATGAACTCCTCATTTGCCTCTTTCTGCTCCGCCCCATGCTTTCCAGACAAGTCTTCCACAAAATCAGGGGCGATGAACGTGAGGTCCTCGTCGTGTAGGTAGGGATTTTGGTGCAGCTCGCGAAGTCCGGCCAGTGCTCGGACTTTGGCTTCCGCAATCTCGGCCCTGATCTTGGTGGCTTCCTTTTCAACATCAATGCCAAGACGCTTCTGCATGCCGGCTTGCGCTTCCGTGTAGGCCTCACCATATGGTTGGCCGTTGATGGTTGCCTTCTTGAATTCCATGACGTTCTGGGTCAGCGTCCCCGTTTTGTCGGAGAAGATGTACTCTACCTGGCCCAGATCGTCTGAGATGTTCCAAGTCTTCGGGACGCAAGGCGCATCGATCTTCTCGTAGTACATCTCCACGTCACTGTAAATGAAGATGGCCTGAAGCGTGCGCACGATTTCCAGCGAGATGTAGAGCGAAATTGGCACCAAGTTTTGGAACACGATCAGAGCCGCCCAGAAGGTGATGAACCCAGTCATAGAAGGCGTTGAGCCGATTGACCCAAAGTCGAAGTAATATAATGACGAATCCGTTGTCGCCCAAGCGGCGCCGTTGACGATAGCTGCGATGAGACACATGGCGAAGAGAATCACGAAGTTGCAAACAACATTGAAGTTGAGTTCCCTAGCGATTCTCGCCCGCTTGCTGGGAGTGATGCCGGAGTTCATCATGATCTTGGTGTCGTGGCCGGTGAAAAGAACCACCCCAAGGACCCAGTCCGTGTTTCGCAGGTTGCAGCCGCGGAGCAGGACGTTGTCGATGGTGATCGGCTCGGACATCTCGTGAGTTGTAGTGTCCGACACCTTCTGCTGCCACTTGATCGCACCATTGTACTTGTAAAGGTTGGCCTGCGGCGGCTCGCTGTCGATCATGAACTGTGCTCTCTCGCAATCCCTGGCGTGCTTCATAGACCGTCCGCAGCGCAGGGCTTGGCGCACCTTCAGATTCGTCTCGCCGTCCAAGTTCTTCGTCTCAACATAGCATGCACCGTCGGGATCCGAGGTTGACAGAATGACAATGTCTGCCGGGAGCTCGTCATCGCCATATAACCGCACGAAGTCGCCGACGACGAGGTTTTTCCAGGCATCCTTTTTAAACCGAGCATTTCCGGACGCCGCGAGATCGTGGTTAACAACGTCTCCCTTCAGGGCGTCGAACTTGGCCTCCGCACCTCCCTCGTAGGAGTAACTGGTCGCCGGTCGCTGAACATCCAAATGCTCATTATTCTCTGGGACAGGCAGAGGAGAAGCCACGGGTGTCATTTGGATCTCTTCGGTGGCAGAGACGAAAGACTGCCGCGCGGTCGAAGCGCCACGTGTTACTCGCGTGTCGACGGATGCGCGAGGGTCGCTGTCATCGTATATGCCAGCCCTCCTTTGCCTCGCCGCCTCATCCTCCTTCTTCCATAGATGTTCGATGGAATGCCAAATCGCACCAAAAAACTTGGAGCTTGCCTTCTTGATCCTCCTCCACGTGGAGACGTTGTCTTCCAGCACGTTGGGGTTATTCCAGCCTACAAGGCGGTGAACAGGTGCATTGTTGAGGTCGTTATCGAGAACGGTCCTGCGGTAGTCTTCGACGGCATCTTTTATGGCGGTGATGGCGACAATGCATATTAGCGGTACGGCATTCAGCCCAGGATTAGTGCCTCCGAATATGGGGAAGATCTAAACAGTGTGAGTGACCCAGCTCTTCACCTGAAGACCGGGAACAGGCCAGGATGCCTCAAGCATGGACACTTACGACGAGGATTACGAGGAAAAGGAAAAAAATGTTGGCAATATTCTGGAATTGGAACCACAGGTTTTTTGGCAAGAATGACAAGGGCGTGTACTTGGCAGTCCTGATCTTGTTGCGCGTGAATTGCTGTATCGGGCTGCCGTCCTCGTCCACCAGGCTCGAGGGCAAGGGCTGGTTGAAGTATAGCTGGCGCGGCCCAGGGCCGTGTGCCTCCTCCTCATCCTCTGCATCGTTCGCGTTCTGTTCTCCCGGCTGCTGTGGCTGCAAAGCGTCCGAGCCGCCGGACTGCCTCTTTTTCTCATTGTGGGAGGGTCTTATTGTTTGTCGGCCGATCAGCGAGAGCCGCTTTAGGCTGCTGCTTTTGACAGTCAGTTTCCGCGTCGCCCATCTCGACCTGTTGGTCTTGTCTATCTTCCTCTTGTCAGGACTGTTGCTTCCACTGCTATTTGTGCCGTCGCCAGCATCTGTTGAGGAGTCTGGGGCCATTGTGTGGAAGTCGCGGGCCAGGCCCGATCAGGCCTGAGTGCTCGCCAGGCTGGGCCGCTTTGGCGCCGATGTTGGTCCGCCTGGCCGGTGCGTCTGGTGGCCTGTTTGAATTCCAGTTTGGTGATCACGGCGGTACGCAGACGGGGCCGGGGGCCGGTGCACAGCTAGACGAGCGACAGGGGCGGCAGAGAGAGCGTGGGTGGGCGGTGGTGCTGCTTTGTGGGCGCGGAGCAGTCGAGGTCGAAGAGGTAGGTGAGCGTGAGAGGTGGGAAGACGAGCACGGCCGGGGAGATGTCGAACCCCGAGGGACCAGTGGAGTAAGTACCTAGGTGGATGTAGTGCTGGGCGGGCGACGGATGTGGGAAGCCTCTTCCGGGGCGCTGGTCTTCCAAGTTCGGCTGGGGGGATTGTCCAAAAAAAAAAAAGGGACGCGGGAATAGCGAGGGAGGGAATGGATGGATGGGATGGGATGGGATTGTGAGAGCGCAGCGCAGCTCAAGCGCAGCTTAGGTGAGATGGAAACGATTGGTATGTAACAACAGGTGGGCAGTGAACGAATGAGTGAGGTGGATTGGATGGATGGGGGTAGGCAGGCAGTCTCGGCAACCTCTCGAGTGCTGCGACAATGCTGCAGGAGTGTGCTCTGCTCTAGCTGCAGGTATCGGATGCACCGGGGGCGCGGAACGAGGACAATCCCTCCCAGCGTGACCCAAGTCCAAGTCCAAGTCCAGGTGGAGGTGGAAGTGGAAGTGGCTAGGCCCAGTGGAGGGGACGAGGACAGAAGGGGGGGGGGGCCTTGGGAAAACGTTGCGAACTGCGCTTCGCTCGTCGGCGTTGGCCAGCAACCGCAGGGGCGGGAAGCTGGCTGCACCAAGAAAATACTTAGTAGAAAAGGAAGAGGAAAAAAGTACGCCACGGTACGTACCGTGCAAGGTGCCGAAGGTGCCCTGCCCTCTCTGCCCTGCCCTGCCCTGCCCTGCCCTGCCCTGCCCTGCTCTGCCGGGCTGGGCTTGGGCTGGTAGCTTGAGGTGCCACTGCCGTTTCGACCTCACCTCGAGTCCGAGAGGAGGATCTAGCGACGTTGGGCGCGAATCACAGCTGACGAGACAGGAAGAATAATGGCCAACACCCGGGCTGAATCTGACGGCAGCCGTTGGTCGCTGATCGCTGGTCGTTTGGTTGTTGTCAGGATGTGAGCATGTCAGGACTGTGCCACCGTGTCTAGGGCGGTTGGTACTTTACGGTTGTATGTACACTATGTACTGAGGTCGGCGCCGAAAGGTGCCCAGGTCCCTTGTCAGTTCAGCAGCCAGTCGAACGCGAGACAAGACAAGCTCGTAACCTTGTCATCGACAGTGCCTCGGATAGCCGGGGTCAAAAGGGTTCGGTGGCAGCCAATGCTACCAGAAGCCTGATGAAACCAACGACTTTGTACATACAGTGCAGTCTACTACCTAGGTGTAGAGGAGACCTTGGCTGTCCCCGGAGGCTCTGGGTCTGTTGGGAGCCAGGATCAACAGGGAATAACCAGAGGGAACAGCAGGAAGGGCACCACGACGGCGAGACAGTTGCGGCCAGCCAGGGTCCTCTCCTAACACTACACTCTCTCATCCTTCGTCTGCCGCACGCACTACATTAGTACGAGCCATATCCTGGGGCCCAATTGGCTCTGACCGAGCCTGCCGAGGGCGTCGCCACCCTTCATCCCTTTGCCCACGACATGTGTATGTATTACTTGCTACGCATATAGACGTGCGAGTGAGTATAGTGTACAGGCATTACAATCACGGGCTTTGGCATGGTGAGGACCCCTGGGACACGAGTAAGGCGAACACGGCACCCGTTCATCAGCACTGATCCAGACTCAGCATACAAACTATATACATGACATGTGTTTCCCCGGCTGTCAACCACAAGCAGCGCCTCAGCCACAGCTTACCGGCCTTGTTAGATTAACAAGACCGGGTTTGGCAAGCACCTAATGACCAGGCACGCGTCAACGGCCCGCCGTCAGAATCCGTTCTGGTCCATGTATGCCGACGTGGTCAACGCCGGCCGACCCCCCCTTTCGCCCCATCCTCCCACCCCCTCCACTTCCATGCTCTGCCCTGTTGGCCGAGAAATTCCGGAAGACCCTCTGGCCGTCGTAGCCTAGAGAGCCAAAACCGAAGCCGGTGACCTACAAGACGCGAGATATTGCGAGCGCGATGGCGATCCGGAGGCCGATCGTGTTTTAATCTCACCGGTGCCGGCCTCCACCTCCTGCGCTCTTCAGCCTTGGGCATTTGTCACCACCGCCCGAGATTGGCCGGCCCAAGACGGGGGTGGAGATGCTGAATAGGGGGGGCTTCCCACAAATCCAGGGACCAGAATGCGACCCAGGGGCAGAGGGGCTGCACAATCTTGGTCACCCGCAATCTTGGCAGAAGAGCCCCCACAGCACATTCCCTCTCATCTTGTCCTTGTGTGCGTCTTGGTCAGAGATGGACCTTTCTGCCCAGCTCGCATGCGGTTGGCAAGAGTCTGGGAAATGAGCTGCCTATGCCTCCAAATCTGTACCCATGTGGGACCGGTGGGTTACCGTGTGCGCGCCTGTTCAGGTGCAGGAACACGGCAGCACCGGGTGCCGGGCCAGGTAATCCATACTGTGCTGTGCTGCGTGCGCTCTGCTGTGCTGCGGTGTTATTGCTATTATTATTAGGAGACAGAGAGGCGTTCGTCAATCGCTTCGCGTCCTTCTCGGCCTCTGCGTCAGCCCCGATGGACCCGAATCTGCGGGTACACCTGCGAGACTGTGACACCAGCCTGCTTTTTGCCGAGCTACTGCAAGCAGCAATAGCTGGGGAAAGCCCACTGCATCCGTGGTCTCGATTATCAATCCCCCATCCGAACCACCCAGAACGGGCAACGATAGGGGTGACCCGAACTCCCTGTTGGCTGTTGGTAGAGCAGGGTTCATCTCTCGACCTTGGTGCACTGCCCAGAGAACTATCGAAATAGCCACAACACCTTGGCCACGGAAAGGGGCCCCCTTCGGATTCCTCCAGCTCTCGTGCAACCCGAGCTCAGGTCCCACGACTGACCAGCCTTCTGAGTAACGAACGCACGTTCAGCACCTGTCAAGCCACGATGGGCCAGGGGGCCGGGCTGAGGGAGAGTGCTGAACCGAAGCGAGGCTGGGGCGCTTCCAACGCAGTAAGCTTAACACCCAATCGACACAAGTGCACTGTCAGTCATCAGAAACAGCCACTCAGTCTCTCTCTTCCTGAGCCTCATCCCGAGGCTCACCCTCGTGCCCCCAGCCCTACTCGCTGCGTCTTGCAAGCCTCTGCGGAAGCGTCGTCAACAGTCTCGTCCGACGCCTCCTTTTGTCGTGGGTGCCAAGACGAAACACTTCGGGCATCTGGCAAGGGGCCCGCTGTGTCGTCACTCGCCTCCCGTTGTGTCCAGCGACGCACGGTGCCGGGAAGATCCACGGAGGCAATTTTCATGCAGACTGTCATACCGTGCCCTCCGGCTCCGTCGTCAGCCCTATTGCATCCCCCCGCCCGCTTACAAAGCAACTCGCAGTCCGGAGTATAAGGCAACGCGTGGGCAGGGAGGGATAAACAGCAATCATCTGTCTAGTCGCCGGGCCGCCGCTGTGTAATAAGCAGCCGTTGGTGAGCTTTCTAGTTATATCACACGAGACTGTCAACAGCCTCGAGTCGAGTCGAGCGAGGGGCCTTGAGCGCAGTTTCATGACTGCTGCAAGGGGCGACCACAAAAGCCGGGCATCCAGACCCACTTGGCGGTGATCTTCTCCCGCCCGGACGGAAAATGGTGTCGGATCCGCAGGGCAACTTGTTATAAGAGCCTCATCCATATGAGATGCCTATCGCCCTGCAAACCTCTGATGGTCCCAACAGCCACTCCGCGCCTGGATGGGGCCTTCGATTGTCGCACGTTTCGACAGTCAGTCTCGGTCGGCTCTTGACTCGAAGACGCGACTCAGAAAGCAATACCTGAAGCGGTGTCACGCCGACCGTTGGCGTCTGGAGTTAAGGGGCGGGGATTACGGCCGACAAACATGAACCGGATTTAACCGTTCCGGGCTTCTCTCCTACGGAGTATCCCTGATGACTTCACCACCCAAAGTCGCTTTTGCTTACAAATTGGGCAGCGTGTGACCTGGTGGGTCCAGAATTGCCAAAATTTGTCGTTTGGCTTCCCTGAGGAGGCGTACAGCAGGACTGCGGCGCGTGAAGGACCTCCGTGCGGGTGCCGTGCAAACAAGACAAGTGTGTGGTGACACACAGGGGACATATTTCAAAGGACAACTCGTGCAGATGCTGAGACGGCGGGCTTGAGGACCGTGACAAGCATGCCAGGGCAAGCGTGCGCTGCATAGCGTCTGGTCTTAGTTGTGTGGTTATGTCTCCCAACGTCCGAACTGCAACCAATTCGAGACAAGAACTGAGTGGGCTTAAGCTCTGGTTGGTCCAGCCAAACTGCACAGAGCAAGGAACACGCGGAAACCGTGATGGCGTCGGATCTGGTCGAACAAAGCCAATCGAGACGTGGCGATGTGCGTCGGTAGAACTTATTAGCCTCAGGGAATGCTGCTGTCTGAGACCCGGCCCCCCGCACGTCTGAGCCTGGCTGGCCAGTCAGCCAGTTAGCCAGTCTGCCAGTCTGCCAGTGTGGCGAGTAATGCAGCCGTGATGGAACGTAAACTTCAACTCACAGTGAGCCCAGAGAAGTAAGGGCGAGGGGGAATGCGTGCGATAACGTATCGCCGCTTTCTGGTGCCCACGGCCTGCTAGTGCAATCTACCTAGGTAGATATACCTAGTGTACACGGTAGTTATCTAATATCTAATCGAATGCATGGGATTCCACCCCACCCCTGCACACCAGAACGTCGCCAGCATCACCACTAGAGCCTCTCTCGATTTCAGCCCGGGCCTATTATTCTTATATGAAGTCAGTGCAACCAGATCCCAGAGCGAGCACGGCCCAGCATGGTCTCCCAAAAGAACGGGGACATTCGCAGCTTCTTCTTTGCGGGCTCCCAGGCACCAAAGCCGCCAGCCTCGCAGACTAGAAGCTCACAGAGGCCAGCGCCGGCGCCAGTGACCCCTTCAAAGCGGAGCCGTAATGATGCTGAACCCAAAAACTCGTTTCCATCACCAGGCTTCGACGTCCCCTCCTCGCCCCCCTCCATAAGCTCTCCAGCCCCGAGGGGGCCCATCAGCCGCGATGCCATCATCGCGGCCTCCGACGACGAGCTCGACGACTCGGACGACTCGCTTCCGGACGTCCTGATGCGCAACTACACAAGGCCAGCAGCAGGCGCCGCAGGGCCGCCCGCCACGCTCGGCCTGCTCGTGACGCCCCGCGCGAAGCGGACCGCCGCGGCGCACGAGTTCCACTCGTCGCCGCTCACCATCCAGAGCAAGAAGAACAGGCAGAACATGCAGGCGCTGATCGAGTTCGCGCGCAAGGACGAGGAGACCCGCGCGTCTGCCCAGCGCTTCTCCGCGATGCTGGAGCAGGAGGCCGAAAGGGAGCGCGGGGCAGCTGCCGCGGGCGACACCGAGGACATCAGGGGTCACGGGCAGGAGGGCAGGGCGGCCGCGGCCGCGCTCAAGGAGCACATACTGAAGGCGGCTGCGTCGGCGGACGGCGAGGGGGCGGACGGGGACGGCGCCGAGAACAAGATGCGGGTCGTCAGGGCCCTGCAGCGCGCCGAGGTCAGCGGCGCGAGGAAGGTGTACTACTTCTTCGAGCAGGACGAGCCTGAGCCAGATGTCGTCGGCAGGAAGTTCCCCAGGGCCCAGGCGAAGGGCCCGTGGGCTGTGCTCGATGACGCCCAGGATCGCGGGAGGCACTTTGCGAGCGGCTTCCCGTATGACGTCCAGAGGAAGCTGGGGAACCTGCCTGATGAGATATTCCTCTGGGTCCTGGGTGATCTCTGCTCCGAGAGGCATAAGACATTGCAGTCTGAGTATGTCAGGTTGTTGAGCATCTGCGACGACCAAACAACCCGCCTGGTCACTCCGGTACTCTTGCAAAAGCTGTTCAGACAGATAGGCGCTACGAAGGACATCGACAACCTTATGGGCCCCGTGACTTTGAGGGAGGAAATTGGGAATCCTTATCCAAGTCGAGACTGGTCACGCGTCGAAGGTATCCTCGACTTGTTAGGGGCAATTGCACGGCATCTCACCTCGTCCACTCGCTCCACCGCGATGCAGATCCTTCTGCGCCTGGGAATGGACAGCCTGGCCGTGGAGAACTTCGGGTTCACCCAGAGATGGCGGCAGACAGTGGATCTCGTTGCCCGAAGCGTGCCCCACGCTGAATGGACCTCGTTCTGCCGGGAGGCCTGCCACTCAGTGTACCATAGCTCCCCCAGGGCCACGACGCGGCTGCGCGCCGTCTCCCTCTTGGGCCCAGCCGCCCTAGCCGGCGAGCACCCGATGGCCCTCCAGACACGCACGCTCGACCTCAGACGGCGGCTGGCGTCAGTATTCTTCTTCGATGACCTGCACCGCGCGGACAAGCGGCCCGAGGACACGGTAAACATCCGCGCCGTCATCGACCGGCTGGAGGAGGCCGACGAGCTCCAGATCAACCAGGACACGGACTACCGCGAGTTCGAGGCGCTCATCATGATGCTCAACACCGCGCTGGGCGACGCGTCGAGGCGGCAGGGCCGCCGGGCCGAGAGGCCGGCCGCCGGCTTCGACGCCGAGGTCGACGAGCTGGCCGAGGGCCTCAAGAGCATGCTGACGCGCGTGGCGCCGCTCAGCAGGGGCATCCACGTGCCCAGGATCGAGGCCAAGAACGCGATGGAGCTGCTCCGCGAGAGACTGCTGTACCAGGTCAGGATCAAGGCGGTGCCGAAGAAGCATATCTTTGGGCTGCAGGAGGACGGGGGGGAGGATGTGTCTCTGCCGAAACAGAGGGATTTTATCAAGGGGTTCCTCAAGAAAGGGAGCAGGGGGCCGAGTACCAACGTTGAAGCGGCAGACACGGTGATGGCTGGATAAGGCTGTCGCTTTGGCTCCCACGCATGTCGGGGGGAGGTTTCTAAAATTTGCCTGTAACAGATCTCTGATCACAAGCGGCACTAATGCCCGTATTGATAGTCTTGAGTCTGGCAGGATTTACTGGTTCAGTATCTCACCACCTGCTTTTGGATCGAGGAGATGGTGAGAGCTCTATGTATCAAGATATCCGCGCACTCTTGGGCGATGTCAACCTCGCATCCAAAGGGGACGCAATCTCATCACATTCAATGACATGCAGGGTGAGTATCAGTAATGCAAAAAAATGACACGTATAATACAATCTTGCATATCCCATGGCCCTATGGCTTGGAGCCTCTATCTCACGCCCGCGGGTTGTTGGCACAGGTTTATTCTTCCTCTCACGCTATATGGCAAACGACCATTGGAAACGTAGAAACCTAAGCTTCGGACATGCATGCGGTGAAATCCACCCACCCTCTAATCGAAGAACTTGCGGTTGGGGTTCACCCCAAACAGCGTCTTTCGCACGGCCGGCAGTGAGGTGGTCTCGAGGATCTTCAGCCTCGCCTCGAACGTGTTGTCGATCTCGATCTTGCCATTGCCGCTGAGAATAACCACTCCGCCGGCACTACAAAATCGGCCTCGTCAGCTGCATTCCACCAGGAGGAACGGGGGCCCCTCTGGTCGGCGTTGATTGAGCCGGTGGGTGGCATTCTTACCTTCCCTCAGGCACCGGGTTGCTCTCGTCGATGGTAGCCTTGGTCTCCTTGCCCACCTTGTCCTTGTACTCCTTGGTGGCCTCGTCGATGGCGGTCCGGACGAGGTCGTAGTCGGCCTTGCGGGCGCGGACCTGCAGCTCCGGCTCGAGGAGGGCGTACATGCCCTCGAGGACCAGGCCCTTGAGGGCGGCGGAGTACTTCTTCTGGTCCTTGGCGCCATCTGCCAGCTTTCCGCGGGCCTTTTCGAAGATGTCGTCGAGCAGCTCCTGCCGGGCGGCGAGGACCTTGAGGCGGGTCTTGTTGGCGTAGGTGGAGCGGGTGATCTGCTGCGACAGGCTGGCCTGCTTGAACTTCTTTTCGTACGAGGAGTCGATGGAGTCGGTCTCCTGCCGGACCAGCTTGGACTTCTCGATGGCGAACTCCTCGTTGGCCTTGATCTCGATCTCGCGGGCCTTCTCGCTGGCTTCCTGGCGGATGAAGGCCGTCATCTTGCGGAGCTCTTGCCCGACCTGGGGAGGGCGGTGGTGCCCATTGTTAGCTTCCGGGTGCCCCAAGTGGAGTGTTGTGCTGAGCCTGGTGCCGGGTTGCGTACCTGGTCGTCGGACAAGGCGTGGGCTTGCGACATGTTGGGCGGTTGTGGTGGTGACGCCTGCGGGATATGAGGTTCGGCACGGTGAGGGCAGCTAGACGCTCTCGTTGGGGTGGGACGGGCACGGGGGAGGAGGACGACGCGGCGTCTAGCGGGAGCAGGGAAAGTCGTCAGTCGTGGGAGGTTGTGTGAGCCGTGATCGTGGTCGCTGTCGTTGTCGTTGTCGTGGTCGTGTTGAAGTCGGCAGAGGATGTCTCGTAGAGGATGATGGGCTTGGCGGATCCTGGCCTGGCTATTGTTGGACCTGGAGCTCCTCCGTCACTCATCGGTGCTGATGCTGCCAAGCTCAACTGCCCGCCGGCAGCTGCGCACCTCCCCCGGCTCCCCAAGGCAGCCCGCCAGCCCACCACGTCCGGGGCACCAAGCAGCTTAGGGGCAGCCTGCCGGTCCAGCAGGCTCCTATTTGAGGTTTCGCTTGGTGGTGCAGACAGCCGTAGATTGGACTGCAATGCGCTGGTCCCACTGGCCCTGCAGCGCCTACATGGGAGTTTGTTGTTCTGGTGGTACGGCCAACATCTCGTGATTGGACAGAAGCAGCACCAGTCTGTCTGTGTTCTGGATTCAGCATGATCACCGTTGGGTCTAGCGTATACCTAGGTATACTGTAGATACCTGGGCCGGGGCGTGGACGGCCCACGACCATTGATGGTCAGCGACTTGGCTGCTTGCGCACTCTCCATGTTTCGCTTCCCGCATGAAGCCCACCGTGTTAGGCTACTGTCTCCATGCTCTCCCAATACACCACTAATAATACACATGGTCTATCTATCCACTCCCTACCTACCTAGATGACCACTCAATCTGTTTCTGTCCCATCCCACCCTCATCAATCTAATCTTGGCCCCCTCCCCCCGGCGCCCCTTTGGACCGACCCTATGAATAACTGTGCCTGACCAGAGGGAAAGCGCTGCCGACCTGTGACCAGCTCAAGTGGCCTGCGTCCGACACCACGGGCGTCACCTTCAATACTTCGAAACAGCCCACTCGGATGTCTCAGGCCCGCCGTCACGCCCACTTCACTGAGGTCATTCGCCGCGCATCGACTCGAGTTTTCGTCCCGCTCCCAACCTTGACATACGAAATCTAAACCCGAGTCCGTCCGCCCTTCCCAAGACCTGCCCGCCAGACGCCACTGTCCACTTGAGCGAACCGTCCCAACCACTCCCCAACCCTGCGTCTTGGACTGCCCCTCCCCGACGAACGACTGCTGCTTCCGCTGCTGCTGTATAACCACGACCTCAGCCAGGTGCCAGGTGCCAGAACCCCGGCACGAGGGTTAGTTACACCTCACCTGGGACACGGCGACAGTCACAGTCACAGTCACAGCCACAGCCGACCGCCGCCCCCCCCCCCCCTTCCTACCTACAACCTAAATACTCCACCGCGGGAGCTCCTTTATGTGCAGCGCGCCACGCGAGTATCTACATACCCTATCTCCTGGCTCTTTCTGCCAGATGCGTCTCTGCACAACTGAATCGGCGCAATGGGGTCTATCGGCGGCATGTCCCCTGGTGGGAGCATCGCGGTATGTTCTCGATCTTGCGACTCTGTTTTTGGGTCGCAGCCACTCCCAAGACGAGGCCCATGGCTGACATACCACACAGCTCGGCATTATAACCGGGCTGATATCGACTGGAGTACAGAGCTTAGGTCTGACACTGCAGCGCAAGTCGCACATCCTCGAGGACGAGAAGGGGCCCCACGATGTTCGCAGGCCACCCCACCGAAGGAGGAGATGGCAAATCGGCATGGCCATGTTTATAATATCAAATATCCTTGGAAGCACTGTCCAGATATCGACACTGCCGCTACCGGTTCTGTCCACGCTGCAGGCCTCGGGCCTGGTCTTTAACTCAATATGCGCCACGCTAATACTTGGCGAGCCCTTCACGAGGTGGTCACTGTGGGGCACATTACTGGTATGCGCCGGCGCCGTGCTGATCGCCATCTTTGGCGCCATACCCTCTCCCACACACTCCTTGGATGGGCTGCTGGCGCTGTTGGGGAGGTCTGCTTTCGTGCTGTGGATGGCATTGCAAGCAGTCCTTGTCATTGCCATCTGCACCGTAATCGACGGCGTAAACCACCTCCTGAACCTCTCGCAAAACCCGCGGTTTCGCCTGATCCGCGGCCTGTCCTACGGCTGCGTGAGTGGTATATTGTCCGCTCACTCACTGCTGGTGGCAAAATCCGCCGTCGAACTCATCATTAAGACCTTGGTCGACGGGAAGAACCAGTTTGTCCACTGGCAAGCCTGGGTGATCGTCCTGGCACTCATAACACTAGCATTGACTCAGCTCTACTATCTGCATCGAGGCCTCAAGTTGGTCTCGACCTCAGTCCTGTACCCTTTGGTATTCTGCATTTACAACATCATTGCTATCCTGGATGGGCTCATCTATTTCGACCAGACTGAACTCATCAGCCCCTTGCGCGGCTGCCTCATCGCGCTTGGAACCGTTATTCTCTTGTCAGGCGTCCTGGCGCTCTCGTGGAGGCTGAGTGACGAGCAACACACTCCCGTGGGCGGCCAGTCATCTCTCGCTCCGGGCCTGGGTCTTGTAGAAGACACAGATGGCGAGGAGGAGGAGGAGGATCTGCTTCTCGGCAGCACCAATTCAGTCGGCGCCGAAGATGACGTCCTTCCAACGACTTACACGTATAATACCTTTGACAGTCCGGCGCCGGACAGCGCTCGGCGGAGCAGGCCAAAACCGCTACCGCTTCTTCCGTCGACCTCATCAGGTTCTGGGCGGAGGAAAGCGTCCTTTTTGCCTTCCCTTCCCAGACCGCGCTGGCAAGAACGACAGGAGATATGGGGCGAACTGGACGACGATGCAGTGCCATATTCGCCCCTGCCAGTCAGCAGGCTGCGCTCAAAGACTTTGCCAGCCAACGATGTATCACTCATTAGTTCGCACCGGAGAGGAATCAGCGATACTCCCTTCATCCTTGGCGAAGCATCGGTGAGTGCGGAATCGCCTCGGCCATGGAGATCCAGCTTCCGCGCCCGCAGGAAGTCCACGGGCTTCCCCGGCTTCACTGCTAGGAAATCGAGTAGACGGGCTTCCGGAGGCCCGGTCCAGGGCGCGATTGGAGGCATCTCGCGTTGGTGGAGAAACAGAAATAATAACTCCGCTGGGGACCTGTCAAGGCCGTCAAGCTCGACTTTCCCAGAAAACAGTGATGGGCCGGGAGACCAGGCTCCGCGCCAAGAGCCTTACCGGGACAGCCCTGAAGCGGACGGCAGTGAAGAGGCGCCTGGCTCGGCCGAGGTCACAGGGAGTAGGAGGGAAGAAGATTCTGCTGTATAGAGATGCATACGATACCTTTCGAACCGTGGCGGCACCTTCGTTTTGGGAATGTGTGCCGCCCGTTGGGCGTTTTGGCTTAAAGGGAACATGGGCACTGGAGTGAATGGGCACATATATACCAATAGAAAACACGCGCGGGGATTGCAATCGGGCCTGAGCATGGCTCTTGGTGCGAGCGACTGGATAGGAACTTGGGATTTATCTCTTTGTAATCATGATCATTCCATCCCCCTTTTGGACCCGGTGCGGTGCACTGTGACAAGGCGCTGCTGCAGCTTGCCTCCCTTGAGTGCCCGTTTTACTGCCCGGGCACACGTGTTTACTACTTACCTCCTTGCAAGTTCAGGGCTAACAACATGGACGCACATGCAAGGACATGGAGTCTGAGATGTATAAGCACAATAACTACAGTTATAAATGAGAGACATACGGAGTACATACATTCAGTTGCCACGGCAATCGTGGTCAAAGCTTTCCACCAAACCACAACGAACCCCTCTGTCCCCAGAATGCGATACACAGCACTTGCCTTCTTCCTATGTGTAGGTATACTGGTTGACGGTAATGCCAGCAACCGTCCAGGTCTTGCCTCCATCGGCGGTGACCATGTTGCCCGAGGCGCTGTTGAGCGCCAGCGTGTTCTTGTAGTTGAGGTCGGCGGCGCTCATGGTCAGCTTCGCACGGTGCCACAGTTTGCCTGCTGGCACTCCATGGCCGTGCCCCAGCCGAGAGCGCCGCGGCTGCTGGGCTGTTTGGTATTTGATTCCGGATAAGGCCTTGTGGTCCAACTGACAGTCACATCTCTGTCAATTCCAAGGCCTGGGGTCGACTTTTGGGGGCTGTTTGGGGTGTCTTGGGAGCTGTGACCTTGTCACCTGGCCTCGCCTTGTTTACTGCGCCGTCTTCCTGGTTACCTGGAACATAGGTGAGCATTGGCAAGCACTAGCACACATCCGACGAACATAGCGATGCACCACCTGACCTCGCTCGCGACCAGGTTACACGAGGACCTTTGTATACCTAGGTTTGAATAATATGAGCCCGGGGTTCCACACGTTCTTCATGTATCAGACGGAACATACCCGACGCTAACAACAGTCGAGATGGCGAGGCTCTGGACCAGAGATCACATCGTCCATTCCCGTTCCCGGCCAGAAACCTGGGTTCCCATTGTGAGGGGTGTTGAGGGCTGGCAGGACGAGTGTCGTGCTCGCCTCGGTGATCCGCGCGCCATAGGCAAGAGGGCCCGTGGAGAAAATATTTCCTGAACGAGAGCAGGGGAAGTAAGAGGGCATACATGGTTTTACGACGGCTTACACCAAAGGCAGAAGTACAATAGTACACAAGCAAGCTTCCATAGAGAGATGGTGTACACGACAGCAGCCAAGACGCTTGGGACAGGGAAAAGCGACCCCAAGGGAGTAGAATGCTTGGCGCTCTCCCTTTCCAATGCACATGAGCATCTAAGAGCCTAGCAGGGAACCATCACCCTCGCACCGAAGATACTTCGGACAATGGCGGAGCTTCAAGCATCCGTCAGTCTGCGCTTGACGTCTCCCCCACCTATGAAAGCAGCCAAAGATGCATCGTTGACGCGATGAACCACGGTAAGGGACAACGCCGGTATGGGCACTTTAGTGATCACGTGGCCCAGGTCCCTAAGCTCCATCCCAACTATGAAGTAAACTACAGCTGGGGTGTCTTGTGGGAGGCAGTAGGAAGGGCGAGCGCGCCGCCGTGACATTGTTCGTAAAAGGTGACCGGCCCGCCAGTTATGCCCGTTGGAGTTGCCGACAATGGAATACACAGTATACGGTTTTGTCCCCATCACCAGGTAAACTTCCAGACTACACGGGGGGGGGGATGCGCATCGGTTCCGACCATGTACCTGCGCGGGTGTGTGTTTTTCGATTAGGGTTGCCTCTGCCTGAGAAGGATGTCGGCAAGTGGAGGAGGGCCCGGAGAGTTTGAAAAGGGGCACGACTACTGGGCCCACTCCCCTGCCTGTCTTGGTTCTTCGTATGGGAAAGACAAGAGACACAATATCGGCCGGCGACCTCGGCTGTTGCTGGTGCTGGTGCAACAACCACTCAACTGGGAACAGTATGATTGAGAGGATTAGTAGCGAGGGAAAGGCCGGTTCACGCAGCGGACTTGGATTCAATGCCTACAGCCATCACTTTTTGAGGTATGCATGGCAAATCCTATGTGAATAAGGGGCGAGTGATTTTGGTCCTCCAGCAGACACAGGAAGAATCAATCTATGAGTCCGTATCTAACGCTATCACAAGACGCGCTCAGCACTCCCACCGCATACATTTACAAATGTACGAGGGTTGGCCAGCAGCATAACTAAAACCGATATACATTGGAAAAAGATGCAGGGAAAGGAGACAATCGACGCCCATGAGAGAACTTAAGTGTTGGAACCAGCCCTGAAAGACCACAAGTAGATTTGCACACCCCGTTCCATCATCTCTCCAAGACCGTGCCGCTCCGTGCCGTGTCCCACTGGATGTGGTTTTATAATCCCGGAACGCCGCGTGCGTCCTTTCACGTGGACAGGCAGACACCGTCTCGAGTATTACAGCATCAACCCACCCCCGCCTGCTTGCTCACCGCCTCTCCCAGAATTACAACCACCTCGGGACGTTGCCTGCAGATTACTCGACGGAGACCTAGATTCTGTTGCCACGTAACGAGTACGCGCGGGCCAAGGATCCTCGTTCAACGCTTCCGCCGCCGCCATTTTCCAGGGGGACATGCCATCGCCCGCTCAGAGCCCAGGCTTAGAATGTCGAGGGCTGAGTCTTGGAGTCGATATATCGGAAACGCTCGCGCTCCTTGCGGTCCTTGAGCAGGCAGGCGGTGGCCAGGATGAGCACGCCATCGATGCCGGCCATGCCGAAGATGGCGGTGAAGATGTTGTCGACGAAGACGTTGGCGAAACTGGCCAATGGGCCAGCGCAACCCGTCATCATAGAAGCGGCCGCCGGGGACGGGCACGTCGGATCGGTGACAAAGGCGGGCGAGGTGCTGTTGAAGAAACCACAGCATGCGAACTGCGTCAAATGTTAGCCTACTGGATGATCCAACGGTGTACCTTAGCAGCAAGACGGGTTCTCCGTACAGATGTTTGCATCAAGTCCTGGACGCGGGGTGGCTGCGCGTTCCACATCGGGGACAAGGTCTCTTTGGTTTTTAACGTGAGGATCCAAAGGTAGAGACCCAAGATGACGGAGAAGAGGGCGTTGACGACCAGCATATACCCTGAGAGCTTGAGCCAGCCGCGGGTTGGCATGGCAATAGCAGGCAGTGTGAAGGCGAACGTGACGAAGACTAATACGCCGTTGACGATGCCAGCTGTGAGATGTTAGCCATGGGTCCCTCTCTCCGTTGCTACAAACAACGAGTTCCTGAAGGTGTCGGCCGGGCGTCTGCCCCCACAGCCACGCCCTCTTATCCTCCCCCCCCCCACCCCGTAGGAACAAAAGCGTACCTGTTAATGGGAACATCTGGTACAGCAGGTTCCTCACAGCCTGGACGCCATCAGTTGGCGTCTCGAACATGATGTTCTGAACGATGACCGAGAAGCCGACGAGGATGGCACCGGTGACGACGAAGAGGAAGTCGGCAGCCACGTAGGCGCCGAGGACTTTGCTGACCATCTTTGCCGTCGATGTTGTCGAGTTGAGCAGCCTGGGCCAACGAGATATTCGGCCTCCCCTTTAACCACTTCCAACCCAATCCGTGCTGGCGGTGTTCCTGGCTCTGTCGAGGGGGCGGTTTTTTTTCCCTCTGCTCCAATAAGTGACGACCTGCGTCTAGTTTCGGGAGTTGCTCGTTATCGTGAAGTAGTCGTCGCCGTGAAAAAAGAATGCTCGGCGGTATAGTCGTCCTGCGCTTCCTCCCACCAGTGGCGAGCTACGAAAAAGAAGGTCTGTGGAAAGAGAATGTGGCCAATTACTAAAAGGTATACACAACGGGGAGAGAGAGAAAGAAGAACTGCACGGACGACGCGGCTTCAGGCGGAAGACGAATCGAACCAGCGGAGAGGCCAGCACCTTGGAAACAGGCAATGCAAGCGCCCTGAATCGAACGAAGACAAAACAGAAACTGGGAGACAAAGAGACGAAAAGAGGAAAAAGGGGGGGGGTGGGTGATGCAGTGACACTCGTCACTAGCAGCAAGACGAGCAGAAACGCAGCAGAAACGCTACCTGGCCAGGAGACTCTTGTCGGTATCTGCCCACATCACGGGCGCCAGGCATACGCTGCCACCACTGAGATTTGTCGGCAGCCATGAAGGGCCTGCAACCGGCCCACAGTCTCGAGACGGGCGGTGCTGCGGCGTGTTCGAGGTTTGGCGCTGCACGTCGGCAGGGCGTGAGACTGTGGCATGGTGGCGATCGGCGTCGTGAGGCAGTCGTGGTTTCAGGGTTTGGCGTGAGGCGCCTGGAGTGGTTTGGGATGAAGCGTGCAGGGGCCACATGCTGCCACCCCACGGCCGCAGCCGCGCCAGGGGCCGCTGGTTTGCCTGGAGGCGAGCCCCAATCAGGGACGGGTGATCTCCCAGAATCATTCGATGAATCCAAACCTGGGGCCGTCCAGCCGACTGATTGCGTATTCCCTGTCCGCTTGTGCGTGAGTGTCTGCGTGTGTGTGCGTAGGCAAGTGCGTGTGGGCGTGGGCGTAGGCGTGGGCGTGGGCGTGAGCGCGATTGCGAGTGTGAGTGTTTTGAGATCGAGGCTCTCACATGTTGGGCATGACGGGGGCCTAGCCTCTTGGTGTGGAGTTCCTGTGGATGGCTGCAGCGGACCATGGCCGAATCGCTTGCAGCTGTCAACCACTCAACCATTCTACTTCTGGGCGGCGACCCATTCTTGCCATGACTCTCACTCAGCCTTGCCCTCCAGAAACAGGCCAGGATCGCCCGTGTCTGCGTCCCAGAACGGGCCTGTTCTCGATTCATCGTAGAGTACCCGCATTTTAACCCCCTCTGCCCTTCCCCCCTTGGGCCATGGTGACCCGAGCTTATTACAGGAACAGGAATGGCAGCCGCCAGCCCAATCCGACACTACACCTAGACTACATGCTCGGTCCATACAGTAGTAGACTACTCCGCGCTTCCAATGGCCCTCCCGCCGCCGCTCCCGCTGTCATTGACTGTTTCCGGCCAGGGCCATCTTGTCTGACCCCCACGGCTCTCAGTGCCAGTCTATTCTGGGCCGGCCGCCTGGGCCACCACGTCGACACAAACACCGACGCCGACACAGATCCAGACCCAGGCCCAGATACGGCCATGCCCGCACCAGCAACTCAGCAACGCCGGCGCGCCGGGCGAGTTGAGATGGCCTCGAAACCGGAGCCCCGTGGTGTGCCGAGGACGAGGGCGGCTCCCGCGTAGAACTCACCTGTTGTATGAGGGACCTTTCGGATGACTGGATCCATCGAGTCGCGACCTTGCCTCAAATCAACCAAGGGACGAGACGAAACGCCACTCGAGAGGGGTCAGTATGGCCTCGCTCTCTTGCCTGCAGTTGACGTAGTCTGGAATGAGCACCCGCCCGCCCTGGAGCCAACGACAAGACAGACACCAAGGCTACCAGCTCCCTCCTTTGTTCCCGGGAGGATCCGCACAATCAGCGGGCAGACATGCTAGATACAAAGTAACCTGACACACCACGTCTGCCCCGATAGCCTTGATGGCCTGCATGCCTTGGTGGCACGGGGTTCGAGGCCGGGCTTGGCGGCATCTGGCCAGTGTCTTTTGGATGCTGACACCCGTCGGTTCCAAGGTTTTGGCTGCAGACGTGGAGGGGAAAGGAGCCCTGCGGCGCAGAGGAAGCCGCCGGCGGCCTTGTTGCCTGCGACCGAGATGAACGGGCGCCTTGTACACAGTGGCAGCACCGGTAGCACGGAGGCCGATCAGATCTCCTCTTGCAGCGCCTCCAGAGTTGGAGATCAACAGATCAGGTGCATCAATCCCACATAAAAACCCACACATTGGCAATCTGATGGATGCCGTGTCTTCCGCTGTGAATTGCCAAGGCCACAATCACCCAACTCATCACACGCCATGGCTGGTGACCCGAACTTCCAGGTTGGTGCAGGCTGTGGTGCAGGCTGGTGGGCGATGGAAATGAAATGGCCATCTATCCAGCTATCTCGGCCTGCAGGAAGGGGGAGGGCATCGTTCAATTACAGTAGTGCATGGCGCTAATGAGGGGTGGCAGGGACCTGGCCAGCAGTGGCCGGCCAATCATTAGCGGCATTTCGGCACTTGGCGGTCTTGTTAGGGAAGCTGCAGCTCTTCCGTTTTCAGAGCCTGACCTTTCCCCTTGCGACGGCTGAGCCTGGCCCAATCTGTGCAGAAGTCACTCCCAGCGCCGTCGTCCACGCCTGCCCATCCGTCATGCTGCCTCCAAGGTGAGTAAAATGTTTGGAACGGGCCCCCTGTAGCCATCGAGTGAAGGGAACGAGTCGCATAACCGTGGTCAATGAATGAAAAGAGTGCTCCTGGTTCTTACCACGATCTGGGCCCAGCAATAAAAAAAATTTAAAAAAAATAAAAAAGGGCCCACACACACACACACACACACACACACACACACACACACACAAAAAAAAAAGGGTCTTCCGACCTTTCCTTTCCCCATTTCGATGCCCCGTCGTCCTTGTCAACCCACACCTTACCTTGGATTATGCTCAGACCAGCAAAAGAGAGCAACCACACACGCACAAACAAACAAACAAACAAGCAGGACTGGCAAGCAACCAACCATCGTCGCCTACCCAAATCTTAATCTCCATCCTGCCATCTTTGGTTGACGAAATACCAAGCCCGCATACCTGGGACGCCTGCAACAGCCCTCAAAAGGACGCCAGCACCGAAGAGGAAAGAGGACAAACGAAACCCACCGATCGGCGCCTTTCCCCAGCGGCACCAGCAGCAGCAGCAGCAGCAGACCATCGCCTCGCCGTCCAGGCTGGCAGGGGAGCTCAAGTAAAGGCCAGGGGCCATACCACCCTGACACCACGACCAGACCCAAGCGAATGCGGATACAGCGGGGGGGGGGGACCTAGGAGATTTAATACGAGTCGGCCACATTAGGCGCGAGATAGCAAGCAAACCCAGAGGTCAGTCAGTCCAGCCAGTACGGAAAATACCGTTTTTCTTTTGACGTTGCACCTTGCGACGGTGGGCCGCCCGGCTGCTTGCAAGCGCTCGTCAGTGTCCGCGTCCGCTCCAGCTGTCGACGATGACCAAGTCTCGCCTGGTTCGACTAATTTGTCTGTTTCGAGCAATTCTGCACTTGCAAACCATACCAGTCCTTTTTTTGTCCCTTCTTCTTCCTTGTCTTTTTCTTTTTTCTTTTTTTATTATTTCCCCGTCACCCATCATCTGCCCTCCGTGTCTTTCAAGCCATACGCTGCTGCATGCACTCATTACAGGCTTGTTCATCCCCAAGTACGATCCAATCACCGATTTGGAAGTTAGTCTTCCGGGCTCATCGATCCACTCCCACACTAATTCCGTGCCGCGTCTGTCCTCTGGGGCCTCGGCTCCATGGCTGGACCTGGACCTGGACCTGGACCTGGACCTGGTGCTCCCTCTCCCCCAATCGGTGGCTGTACCCTCCCCCCCACCATCATCCCCATACACAGTACCCGTCTGTCCCCCATGCGAAATCCCCGTCTTTACTTTTGTCGGCGGACCGCAGCCCACATGCAAGCGAGCTGTGGCCGGGGGCACAAGGCCATCCATCCACCTGCCCTGCCAAAACTGCCCGCCAGCAGTTCATTCAATGTTTGGTCCTGGAGTTCCAGCCTTGGTACGGACCTGCGATCCTACGATCCCACCTGCAGACCGGATACCTGGAACAAGCACGCCAAGTGTACGCTACATTCATCCATCCACCCATGATGCGTTCCGGACGAGATACATACGTACATTCTCTGTGCACGTATAAACAGACACACATCGACATAAGCCACATGCTTGCATGCCCGCACACAGACACCAACGTCATCACACCCTACTCTGGAATGCAGAGCCACCCTTCCAGGCCGCCGGATCAGCAACGGGACGAGCTTGTGTGTTGCGGGCGCACCGAGGGCGTGTCTCAGAGACTTCGTTCGCCCTGTCGCACGGCTCAGGATCCTCATCCCCAATCACACGCCAACCAGCAAAAGTCCAAATCAAAGCCCCCCCCCCCGCTTTTGTGCTACCCCTGCCTCCCACACTCAACACAAGAGGCTGGGTTCCCAGGCTTGCCAGGCACCCTAGCCCCCCCCCCCAATCTCTCCAGCGACTCGGACACACTGCGTCGGCTCCGTCTTGTAATCTTTCCAATCTGCACGCTGCACGCTCGCAGACGGCCGAGGCAGCATGATCCTGGACCGCCTGCGTCTGTCTGTTGCACGCCCTGTCGCTGTCAGCGCCTGCCACGGCCTGTCACGCACCGTCGACAGAAAGGCGCCTGTCCTCGTTTGACCACTTCACACAACGTCTTGACAGCGCGTGGGGCAGCCTTGGACTACACGTACACTACAACCGGCGCTGTGCACGCTGCATGCTGCACGCCACATACAGCCACGCACCCGCGCAACCCACGCGGCGCGGAATTCGAGGGTCTGGTCGAACCTTCAGAGCAAACCTCGCCGACCACCGATGACAGCTGGTGTGGTGGCAATGCCGTGCCAAAGCCCGCCCCGCGACGGTGGCAGGCAGGCAGGCAGGCATCCCCCAGCCCAGCCTTTCCGCGCTGGAAAAGCTCCGCTCTGGCACGAGGAGCTTCACTCAGAATCAAGAATCATCCCATTGCGGCCGCCCATGCCCATCGAGATTCCTTCAAGTGTTGGGTGATCAATCACCAACCGTTTTCAATAGTTTCCGCCCCTACTTCACCACCTGCATCAGTCTGTTGGGTGAGATGCGCATCCGCACACATCGTTTCCTCCAGAGACTGTCATCCAAGTGGTGGTCCCAGCCCATGTCGCCCTGTGGAGCCCGTTCTCGGCCCCCTCGGCCCCCTCCCTCACTGTGCGGAACAAGTGCATTGTGTGTGAGAGAGACAGGCACACGCCTAGGGGCCATCTCGTCCTTGGTGCGGCCCGTAATCTCTGCTGCTTGTGCCATGCACCAGCGAGTGCTTTGTTGCAGCCGAAATGGTGCTCTGCAATGCTTGTTACCGCCATTCGCACGGGGTCCCACCGGCCACCTCATGAACAAGCGCAGAGGTCCTAGTCGTCACCACTCGGTCAGTCGGTGCAAGGGGAAGCTGGAAAAGCAAAAAGGCGACCCACCGTTCTCCATCGCCAGGAGCAGTCTCCACCGCGCTTGTCGTCCGGCGCTGGTCCCCGTCAGCATGGGCAGCGGCTTGCATGTTGCAGGGGAACGCGCTCGCACTGGGCGCCTCCCGGTCATCTCCATCCCCATCATCCCCACACTCACCGGAATTGCGTGCTCCCATTCGCTGGACTGTCCCCACCACGGTATCTCTCCATGCTCCGTGGGTCGACGCTGTTAGCAAAATTCCGTTGCCTATCTGCCCCGACCACAGCTTCTTCATCTCGGTGCACTGTCCGGACGCTATGGTGTGTGTGTTTTATGTTGAGAGGCCTATTTGCTGACAATTTGTAGAAACAAACACGATCCTCCGTACTTCGTGCCAGAACGTTGCCCTGCGCAATCTTCGGGAGCTAAGGCTGCTGCACAACGTCCCGCGGGGCCACGCACGACAGAGCCAGTGACATTTTGGTACCTCCCCTTTCCAACCGACGTGCAAGGGGAGCTTGTATCAGGGCATTGGAGCACCCTGAGCCCAGAGGTAAGGAAACATTCGTCCCATCTCCCTAGAAACCTGCCAGAAACATTCCAGTGCATTGCTACTGTTGCACCCAAGACCCCTCGATCGAAAGTCGACCGAAACCCTCCCCTTCCCCCCTCCCCCAAAGTCCGACCTTAGCGCACTTCGGCTCGCGACAGTGTCAACTGGGCACCCACCAAAGGCGTCCACCCCCCCTTCACGTGCCCCCTTGCCCCCGGCTTTTCATATTGCAGCGCACTGTATCGCCTCGTTGAGCGGGTGGTATTGGGGCGCTAGCCTGCAGGCGGTGCCGCTGCTAGCTGCTGCCCTGCTGGTTTTCCATTGTTTCCCACCTTCCCACCTTCGGCCAAACAGCCCAAGCAACCCAAGGACTAAGCATACCCCTCGAAGGCCCGAGACACCCCCCACCCACCTCTGCCTTCCAGCCCTTCCTGCTCTTTAACTCTATGGCCGTAGCCCGCCGTCCGCGTGCTACTACGTGGCTATCCTCCTTTCAATCATTCGGCCCCCCTTCCAAGCCTGATCAGTCGACACTCTAGGAATTGACAATCTATCGGCTTCTCTACAGGGAATTACGAACCCAATAAGGTCCCCCCTTGTCCTACAGATTCAGGACAACACACTGTTATTCTCCTACCGAGTCCACTCAGGAGGTCGCACTCGATCTCGTCCCGGCAGCGCTATCCACTACCGTTAGGGGATCGGTGGCCACCGTGCTGTGCAGGCGCGTGTCATTACTCGCCACTTGTGCTTGAGTACCCCGATCGCTGGGTCTCCAATTCTCAAAAGCAAATAAAAATTGTTCCCTTCCCGGGCACACCAGACTTGCTTTAACCTAACAAGGTCTCTGCGACAATCAGTCACCTACAACAGCGCCTCCTCCGCTCAACGCCAGATCAAGTATAGGCAATCGGCACCACGCTCAAAACAGCATCTCCACCGTCTTGCCCTTTTAAGGTTTTTTGGTGCTACAATTCAAGACAATGGCCGACATCACAGAACAACACGACCAGACCTCACCTACTGAGCTCGAAGATCATGCCGGAAATGGCGCTTCTGAGACCCGCGGTGTCAAACGGCCACGCCCATCTGCCGCCGACGACGATGATGACGACGACGAGAAGGGTGGTCGCGAGCGACGTAAGATAGAGATTAAGTTCATCGCCGACAAGTCGCGCCGGCACATCACCTTTTCGAAACGCAAGGCCGGTATCATGAAGAAGGTGAGCACAACACCTCGCAGCAGGCGCTTATTGACAAGAGCAGCCTGGATCGGGTGCAAACATGCTGGCCATGATGTCCTTTGGCGATGGCTTCGTGCTAACCCTGACTCGCAAAACAGGCCTATGAGCTGTCCGTCCTCACCGGTACACAAGTGTTACTCCTCGTCGTGTCGGAGACCGGCCTCGTCTACACGTTCACAACGCCGAAGCTTCAGCCGCTCGTCACAAAGGCTGAGGGCAAGAACCTGATCCAGGTAAGTGCTGCACAGGGTTGCACGACGTCCTCGACCTGGCGCCATGCTAATCCCATCTGCGCAGGCTTGTCTGAACGCTCCGGAGCCCAGCCAGGGCAACGAAAATGGGGTCGATGACTCCAATCAAGTCGACTCACCCGAAGAGCCTCCCAGCCACATGCAACAGCAACAAGGCCGTTCGATGCCGCAGAACCCACACATGCCTCCCGGTTACATGCCCAACGTTGGGCCCATGGATCCATCGGCGCTAGCATACCAGAACTATGTCCAGCGGGGAGCGCAGTACGCCATGCCGCCGCAAGCCGGAATGCCGCAGCACGCACAGCATCAATCATAGTTGGCGTTGCACCACCTCGACCAATACGAAACGAAATCGTCTCTGTTGATACCCAAATAAAGTGATGAAGTGGCCTAGGGCTTGTCTGCACTCGAGACACCGGCCACACAACTCGGACGGGCGACATACTCGGCTCGTGGCGTTTTCGGTGGTTTTCCTTTTTCCTTTTCTCTTTTTTTTTTAATCAACACATACCACCATCTCGCCGGTGCTCCTCCTTGGCTCTTCTCGAGCCTAGTCGAATTGGAATGGGCCGTTACTGATGTCTGGGCTCGCCCTGTCGATTCGGGCCCGCATCACTCCGACCACGCTTTTCTTTCTCTTCACTCACAGGCGATTCAAGGACGCCACGAGCGATTGTACACGCATGCACGCTCGGTTTTCAGGCGTGGCGCGTGAGGCTGGAATCGTCCACAACGACACGTGTCCACGTTTTCCATGTGTTGTGGAGACTGGCGCGTGGCAGGGGTAATTTGCATGACCATTTCGCCCCTGCCGTCACGCGACCCCCACGCCAGCGGAATCGCCCTTTTAGCCATGATCCGCAGAAATGTGAGGACAGGCCAAGCTGAACTTGCCAATGGAGTTATGAGCTTAAACGATGGATGAAAATGGTGCACCGCGCCGGTGATAATGAAACAGGAAAGGGTATCTAGCAACACGCACGTTAATCGAAGCGACGCCCTGGTGTTGTTCCTGTCTTGTCTATCCGGAACCTGTTCGTTCAGCCAGACGTGGCAGGTCGTTCTGGTTGGTTGGTGCCAGTCAAGACAGACAGGGATTTCTCATGATTTCGGTGACTGAGATGAAGGGGGGAGGAAATTGGAATGAGAAGATATGAGAGGAGGGGTCTCAGCATTTGTAAGATAGGGGGAATGATTTGGGGCCATCGTAGACACCCTCAGTACAAGACATTAATTCACTCGCTCAACATTGTGCAGAGACGCTGGAGTGGGGACGCACATATGTGCCAGGTATGTTCAGACACGAATATATACACCAGAGGCGAGTTTAAGCCTTTTTGAGGCTGGCTAAACCCGCGTCTGCATCTATGCAGTTGAGACAATTAGCCTCGGCCCAAGTGGCAGTTTCCGGGGAATTGAGGGTTTTCCTTTAGCCACTCGGCCACTTTCCTCCTTGATAAAAGCAACAAACGGGAAGAGATGTCAAATTGAATACCATGGTAGGTCCGGGGG
>NQMI01000084.1:120982-209495 GCA_002270565.1 Stenocarpella maydis
GGGGGGTTGGGTGGGATTTGTGGCCGGATTAAAAAAAGAAACCAACCAACCGGAAGCTGTGGTGAAAAGAGATATATACATAAGGATCTTGATACTGGCTTCCCCCAAGGAAATATGAAGGCTCGCCGTGAGGCTGACTTCGTCCACTTGTCACTCCACCAACTCCTGGGTCTGTCTTGGCCGCGAGAAGTCAGCTCGAAGGAATCTGCAAGTTTCTTCGCTCGTGACAATCGGGACCAACAAACGAGCTCGGCCACTCCTTGTTTCGAGGCGATCGTTTCGCGAGCCCCGCAGGAGCAGAGGCAAAAGAGGCGAGCAGCGAGCGCTGGCCCTAGCAACGCCCATCTCGAGCGCCCCATTTTTGAGACAGATCGGGAAGCCCTCTAACTTCAACATCGAAGACCTACTTCGGGTCCAATTGTGCTCCAGACATCCCAGTGCTCCTTGTCTAGTTGTGGATTCATGTCAAGTATGCAAAACCGGTGTCGCTTCCATGGAGCGCCTGCAGCTCTACACTCAACAGTCTACTTTGCGGCCCGGCCTTAGTACCGAAGCGTTGAGGAAACAGCACAGGTTACGGTCTACCAAGAGCATCGTCCTTGGGAGGCGTGCTGGGGACGACAGCACCAGTATCGCCAAGTGGCAGTGCAAGACAGGCCTGCCTACACATGTCGTGGCTTGTGCTGAACATGGTGACATGGCGAGGCTCTGAGGTGACTGGATACTCACGAGCAAGCAGTAACATATATTTCCATCGCCGTAGGACAATTCTAGACGTAAATCATTCTCGGCTCCTCAAACCTTGTTCGGTATGCTTCCAGGTCGTTCTCCCATCCAGTCCTCCCTGGAACGCTGGTCAGATATCGACAGGCAGAGATGGGCTGACTCCCCATGCTCTCAAGCCTCCCAAGAACAGCTGTAATGAAGATAGAAGACAGCGTATACCTGAGCACCATAGGAGAGAACAACAAGACCCGAACCACGTCGAGCACCCCTGGCTCAGGTTCCTCGATGATCACATCCCAGTGAGGTACGAGCTGCCGTCACTCCACCCATCAGCTCCCGTGCCGCAGGCCAACTGGCCCTTGGAAACCACTCGCCAGCAGCCGTGAATCCCTACTGGAGTGGCCTCCCTGATCGATCTGACGGGGGGAGCTCTCGTGCGCCCAAACCAAGCCAGGATTATCACCAACCAACCGCCTCCGTGCCCCCACCATCTCCTTCAGCCGCCTGCTGCGAGCCGCATCGATGGGCCACGGAGGCGGCCGTCAGGCCAACCCAGCCCACCCGTACCCAGCCCCGGCGCTGAGCAATGCATATGTAATTACAGACACTGCGTCTCAAGTCAGCCTGTCAGCCGCGACCACGAGGGCCCAGTGACCTGCCGGGGTGAGCGTCAGCAGAGATTCGTATCATGGCCAACGGGAAGATGTCCCAATGAATTCTGAGTGTTCACTTGACCGGACCCGAGAGGTCAGAAAGGACATGGCAGGATGAGGATGGCCGGAGGCCAAGTGTTGGCAGTACGCAGGGGGCCCACAAATTGAAGTCGGCCCAGCCCTGGGACCAGGAATTTAATAAGCTGCCCATTTGTATGGAAATTGGCATGCGGAATTCATCAACCGCAGCCTCCCCCTCTGGGTACTCGCTCCGTTACGGGATGGACACTGAAGAATGTAGCATGTGCGCCGGCCTCACGGGAGTCAAGGGATGTACAAGTTGAAAGGGTACGCTTGTGAGCCATGTTGTGAGAGGCGCCTCCCACACTACTCGAACGGAAAATGTATCCCAGTGCACAGGAGGACAACTCTCGACAGCCTTATCGTGGTCTGAACTTTTCAACCTCATTCAGATAGGAGCCTCATCGAAAACAACAACCACCACCCCCGGCGGGGGCTTCGAGGGATTTTGAAGCACATATGGAGGTATTAGTGTGGGTGACTGCCCATGCTTGAGAGCATAAATAACCCAATTTGCAGCCATAAGAGGCTTCTCCTCTTCCCTTCCGGCAGCCGAATGTGCTTATTCTGCGCCTATACAGGGGGCACACCCGCCAGATCCAAATGCCCTGGCGCAGCATAACCCGGGGCTACAATAGTGACTACTCATCAGACATCCAATGGAAGTGCCCACCCAGTGTCTACCACCACGCAATACCCAGCGACAAGCAACCGCATAATGCAGCGTACGAGACAGCGCTGAGCACGCCTACCTATCCACCCACCTTGGTTTCCGGGGGGTAGTAGATGTGACATGCCTTCCCCGTTCACCATGCCGGTACCTGCGCCGCAGCGCATTGTGGTGCAATACGTGTAAGAGATATAAAGTGGGGGGGGGTGCCGGTTGAATACCTAGGATATAACGAAAGTTGGGGGGGGGGGTTAAAAAAATTAAAATAAAATAAAAAAAAGGCAAGCCCAGACATCTGGTACAACAATGGGCCCTGCAGCATCTAGACACCAATTTCAGCACCATCTCCTACCCGGACTACTGCAGTACGACAGGAGCACTGGGCTGGCCAATGCATAATACGTTCCAGCAAGGTAGCCAAGTAGCCAAAACGTAGCACTAAAAGTACCTAGGTAGTCAGCAGCTCGAAACAAGGGCTTAGAGGGCACCCCTCACGAGAGAAATACAAGAGGCGCCGGAGAGAAAAGGAGGGGAGGGGTTTGCAGGTACAGAGCGTGGGGATAGATAGGGGAGGACAAAGACGAGCTCCCTCCCGGCAACCCTTTCCCCCCTTGTACCCGACGGAGCCCAGCGTGCCCCCGCGTGCGTCAAATCAGTCTTGTGTGTGCCTTGCACGACATGCTAGCGCACAGCGAGGGTTGCCCTGGCCTTGTCTCTCCCAAGACCGATCGGGAAGGGAGGGTGGTGGATGCTCGCACAGCAGCAGCGGCGCCTGACAAGGGGGTTCCCTCTGGCTCTTGGGCTGGGTTGCATCCCGTGCTGGACCCACGAGGAGGGAGGAGTTGGGCTGTTGATAGAAGCAGGCAGTGTGGTGGGCGCATGTAGGCGCAGCTGAGGCCCGCAGGGCGTGAAACGGGGGTGTTTGTTGGGAGGTGTTCTGCCACGACTGAGAGTAGTATTGGTGTTTCCCACCCAGGCGTTGGGCCATTGGGAGATTGGCGCTGCGCTGTAACCGCAATACGTCCGCGAGCCACTTGATTCCCTCAGGGGCCATGGGCGACGGGTCCCATCATTTCCCTCTTCCGGGTGCTCGCCCGCTGGGAGCTGTTCCCCCTGCACGGCTGGCAGAGTCCCCCGGGGAAAACCATCTCTCGTGACCGCGGCTCGCCCAGGGAGCCTGCATGCCAGCTGCCAGCATCCGTGGGCGCTGGGGACACGGGTCAGGGCGGGGGCATGACTTGGCCTGCAAATTACCGCGGCTTGTTGATGCAGATGACTGGTGCTCGACGGAGGTGACAGCTATGGCTTGGTGCAGGAGGACGACCCATCAGCGGTGGCCACCCGGGCCGAGTCCTCACGGGGCCCAAGGCGATGGCAGCTACGGGGGAGCTGGAGCAGGCGGTGGTTTTCGCCGTCGCGTGTCGTCGGATTGTCGGATTGTCGTTCGACGGGGCCACTCGGCTCTCTGACAGGGCCTCCCCGTCTCCACTGCTACCCCGGCTATGCGGTGGAGTGTTGTTGATGCGCCCTCAGGCAGGGATGATGCTCCAATCGTACCCACCAGTCCCGGGGGAGGGGTTTGGCTCCGAGTCTATTTCAACGACATCCTGTGGTACCGTACCCGTGTGCGAGCATGTGGGCACCCAGGACAAGGCCGCCTCTCTGGGTGTCTCTGCTGTGCATCTGTGCTGGAACTGACATCGGAAAGGGCAATATCCAGCAATATCCCCGGCTGCAGGTCGGCGCGCTGCCCGGATTTCCTCTGCCCGGGTGCAGCCGGCCAGCGAGGGCGCAAATCCTGTGGCACCCTGCCCGAGACAAGACAGGCCAACGCCTCCCGATCTGGACGACCATAAGCTCTCGTGGCGAGGAAATGAGCTTCTGGGGGCTGGCGCGGTAGCATTGAGACCGAGACGATCGATCCTAACAGAGCCGGCCGGTCAGTGTCTCGGAAATAAATTGACAATACGGAGAGGCCAGCAGGTGCCCCCAGTGAATGGATGGTACTTTGTAGGGGCAAGAATTGACCGCTTCCTCGGTCCGAAAAGACTCGGTGTCGTACAAGGCAGTACAGCAAACCTCTGACCGCCATTACTGCTGTTCCATGGCACGAGACCCCATCGTTGATGTGTGCGATGCAGCTTCAGCTTCGAAGACGCGGGAGATGAGGGCGAGCGAGCTCGGTGCGAGGCCGACGGGCAGAGCTCCGGAACCCGGGGCCCACGACGTCTTACCTGTGCGACATGGCTTGCCTCCAGATCCAGAGTCACGGAACTTGACTGCTTCGAGCCCGACGAGATTGGTGGAGAAACACCGTCTCCGAGGCGAGTGCTGACCCCGCCGTGATTGCCCCAAGGCCAGGCCCAGGCGTGGTGATCTTGGGCCTTGTGCTCTCAGGCGCAATCTCTGCGAGGTTTCGTTGTCTTGGAGCTGGAAGGACAGGGCCGATGAGGTCGGTGATGGTTGCTCGGATGAGGCGCAGGGCGGGTGGAGGCCGAGGGGCAAGGTAAGCGCTGCGGGCCTGGTGGAGGCCACTTACCCCCTTGCTCCGTCTCCTACCTTGACCGGTCAGTCATGGCTTGCCCTTGGTATCAGCTATTTATACGTGGCTGCGTGCGGCGTACATGAGGGGCTGGTCTGCTGAGTGGTCACGGGGGAGTTGAGGCTTCTTGGGTTGTGGTGCAGACTGGAATCTCGGATGAATGACAACGACCTGCAAGCCCTGTTGCTAGGCCTCTCCCAACAAGGGGCAGTGGGTGTTTGCGTCGACGCTGCCGGGATATGGTGAGCAGCCGTGGGGGTGTAATTGGCCTGGCTGCCTATACCACACCAGAGTCGAGTCTGCCTCTGATGATGCCATTGTCTGGCGCGCAATGGAGGGTGGGGAGAGCTCATTGGGCCTCTGGGAGGTGGTCTCCTAAGTAGAAGCCCTCCCACCCCCTTTTTCTTTTTTCCTCTCACAGGAACCTGGCACAAGCAGAGACAACAGCTCATTGGATTAGCTACTACTACTACTACTTACTACTACTACTACTACTCATACTACTACTACTAATACTAATACTACTACTACTACTACTACTATTACTACTACTACTACTACTACTACTACTACTACTACTACTACTCATTTACTACATTATCACTAATACTTACTATTTACTATACTATATTACTAAAATACTACTATTATTATATTATAATATATAAAAAATAATTTATATATTATTAATACTATCATACTACATTATTATATTCTCTAAATTACTCTTATATTATATATACTTAAATTATACTAAAAAAATCTTACCATACTAATACACTCCATACTACTCAACTACTCACTCACAAACACAAAACACTAACAACCACTACTAGACTATACTACTACACCCACACTCTTGACACTACACTACTACTACTACACTACTCACCCGTTCAAGCATCCCAACCGCGTCTCCACAGCATAGCATCCCCCGTCACATCCATCCTTGGCTCCAAGCGTCTCAGTTGGTGAGAGGGCCGGGTGGCATGGAAAGCAAGCCACTCCTGTCATCGCTCGCGCGCAGCAGCCAGAACGCCCCACGACTGGAATTTGAAGACATGAGGGGCATCCCACGTCGCGCTACACTGATCCGAACGTTCTGCAGAAAAAGGGGGGCGCGCCCAAAGCCCCCACTCTGCACGCTGCCCACATCCTCGGTAATTCCCGGTACAGCCTGCGTGTCTCACTCAAGCACGGCCTGCGATGCACATGCTCACCCCATAAGTATGTCTCCCACACCCCCATCACAGCACTCGCGTGCGCTCACGCCAGCCAGGCAACACCAGCATCATCTGTCCGCAGGGGGGGGCTTCGGGGAAGATGTGGCACGCTCACAGCTGTCGAGGCTCTTCCATCTGGACAGCTGCCCTGATAGAGTTTTCGAGCGCAATCTGAACACCAAAAACTCCAAAGATGGCACCCGAGGCACTCAAGCCCTTCAGCTTACTTGCGGGCCTCATAACGACAGCCAAGCCGCAGGTAGATACCTAGGTAAACTTGTCAGACTATGGCCTGGTGGTTTCCCCGCCTCCTGCGGTAGATGCCTTCGGTTAACATGAACTCCATTAAAAATCCCAAACATGTCCCCCAAACCATCCATGCCCAGGAAAAAGTACTACATGCTGTATAATTATCAGCGTTACCCATAGCCCAATATCACAGACACGTCACAGACACGCCATGTCCTTGCCCTTCCCTAAGTCCTGTAAAATATGGAAACATAGAAAATCCCATGCCACCATTTGTTGCTCTTGTCCTCAATGTCTTTGCTTTTTTTTGTGGCCCTCGCTCTTTTCGTCCTGTTTCGTGACCCATTCCTGTCCTGTAGAACGCCTCGCCATGCTTTCCAGAAGTCCGCCACCTGCCCTAATGGAACAGCCCGTAGCCAAGAACGTCTCTGATAGTAACTGTGGCTCCTTAAGCATTGATATCTTCCCAAGCGAAGCCGTTGGTGAGCATTGCCAGGCCAAGACGTCGTTGGAGGAGCCGAAGAAGCACCGCCAGGCTTGTCGAATTGCGCAATGCCCCCACGGCTCCAGCCATGCAGTCAAGGCGTAGCCGAGGACTTTTGGGCACGAGACGTTGTGCCGGGGAATCAACCAGCCTCGAAAGTCCTAGAAACACTCTGCGACCGACTGCTTACTGGTCCAGCTACCTCTTGGGATCCCTCGGCGAGAACTCTCCGCTGTTGCCCTGGCTCTCTGTTGAAGATGGGCTCCCATCTCTCTTGTCCCTCCCGTCCTTTCCACAGCACTTCACGAGCTTATGTCTCTGCGAGGACGCCACGTGTTAGCAAATTGGGTGCACCGGGATAATGAAACCTCCCAATTTGGCCTGCAAATGGGCCAGCCACCCAATCCTGCCCATCACTCACCTTCAGGGCATCCTTCCTGGAGAATGCCTTCTCGCACCCATCGCAAGGGAATGGTTTCACTGCCCAGTGTATCCTCTTGTGCCTCTTGAGATCATGATTCCTCGTAAAAGCCGTCGGGCACTGGTCGCACTGGTGGGGTTTGTCCGGCTGCCGCTGCTGTGATTGGAACATCATACCTCCAAAATGACCCCCATACGCTGCCGCTGCCGCTGCCGGCGAGTAATGCGACACTAGGGCCATGGGTTGCCCAGGGTTGCCCAGGTTGTGCATGTATTGCTGTTGATGCCCAGAAGAGTACGGAGAAAGCCTTCCTGGGCCGGGGGCCGGCGGTGGCGGGCCTGAAGCGCCTGGGGGCCCCGAGCTCCCCAGCGGGGAGATTGGGGCTGGCGGGCCTGGCCGCGTCGACGAAGGGATTGTTGACATGGGCAGCATCGAAGAAATGCCTGGAACGTAAGGCGGGACTGTACCCGCGGGGCTGGGGAACGAGGATGACCGACCAAGTGGTGGCGTAGGCCGTGGCGTGTAACTTGTGGAATTTTGCCGAAATGGTGGTAATATCCCGTTGCTGTTGCCGTTGCTCGTGGCCTGGTCAATGGAAAGATGTGACATGCTCGTTGCGGGGGAAGAGTGGAACGACGGCAGCGTGTCACCTGGCGTCGTCGCAGTGATCGGGGAGATGCTGTGTGCTGTTGTTGAGGGCATCGTATTCATGTTTTGGAAGAAGAAGCCGCCCTGGTTTAGTGCGCCCGATGTCCTGTTGCCATACTGCTGTGGTGAGCGGCCGGCCCAGGAGTCGTGTGCACCCCACGTATAACCTGTTCCCCCAGCATGCGGCTCAGGAGATGAGCCTCCGTGCATGTTTACTGGAGATGTTTGCAGCGGCATGGCTGTTCCGTCAGCCACTGGTCGTCCTGGTTTGAGAAGTCAGTATGGTCGCCCTCGAGCCGCGCGGAAAAGGACAAGACAACGACGAACTACGGCTGTGGGTGCCATTGGAAGCAAGCATCAAGCAGGTGGTGACTGGGGCAGGGGAAGGTCTACTCGTACTGGGAATATCTGAGGCTGTATATTGGGACTGCGGAGGAAGGCTTGGGAAAGGCGGCATCATCAACTGCCGGCTGGTCCCAGAATCTGGCGCCGGTCGATGCCCATGGCCGTGGCCGTGGCCCATATGATCGGCATGGTTTTCCATCATTTCAGCAATGCGGACTGGCTGAAATCTCAGGCTTCCTCGAGGTGCAGAAGCCGCGTACCCGAGCCTCGATGTTCGCACAGGTCGCGTGCGAGCAAGTAGCTGACTTGTCGAGCTTCAGCAAGGAAGACGAGCGGCACGCTTGCCTGTCTCTTCCTGGCTGTGGGATCCAAAGGGGGCTTCTCACCGAAGGACTTCGCGTCAAGGGTCCAGAGAGTTCCTGGTGTATTATTTCGCCGTCGTCTGGCGTCAAAAAGCCTCCGACAGCTGTGGTGATCCAAAGGAGTGACGATTTGCCGGAGTCGAAGTGTGGCTATTTGGGAACGCTGGACCCCCAGTCGGCAAGCAGAGACTCTCCGTGGGATATGTGTGCTTGTGTAGAACAGTCGCGTCCAGTTCTCTCAAAAGACGATGGGAATATAAGTTTCAGGAGGCCTAAGTCCACGCCGCCTTCCTATACAATATGTATTGAATAAAGGGTATTCCCCAGTGGACAGAAGGCTGCTGGGTTGGGCTGGAAGGATCCGGGGAGCTTGGGGGTGGGGACCAGGGAGGTCTTCTAATGGCGAGCGGTGTTGCACTGAGCTGCAAGACCAGCTAGGCCAGGGCCAGATATTTTTGGCCCGGGGGGAGGGGGGTATGGCTTTTGAGCAATGTCTTGTCAAGTCGCCTCAGATGGGCTAAAATGAAATGTAACAGAAAGGGCGACGCCCAGGTCGTCCGGTGCCCAGTATGAGTACGGAAGAGCGAAGTGCCTGGTCTCGGGTTGAGTTCCTGAGCCCTCAGCCTTGGATCGACAGGTGTCTTTCAAATACCAGGCAGGATTGCAGCGCTTCCTGTCTTATGATGGAGCCCCTCGCAGAGTCTCCCTTCTGCTCAAGGGGCTTAGGCACGCAGCGCGGATATCTGGCCGAGCTGGTATGAACTGCGAGAAAGTACAGTCCAAGGTAGAGGTAGGGTACCCAAGACGCCGAATGAGGTGCCCGAGGCAGTGGAGGACCAGGGGATATTAGCGCAGGAGAGTGGCTCCGGGATTGGAATACGTGCTGTGGCGCCCGAAAGCTTCTGGTTGTGTGGCCTTGCTCTGTGTTAATCGAATGAAATCCATGCAGGGGGGCTACCAACTCCCTCGAGACACCCTGGTTGATCCTCCTTCACAATTGGCCCGCTGAAGAGTACAAGATGCAAAGAATACTCACAGTACGCGCGCCCGGCCAGACAAACCTCAGGCCCGCCAACGTGGAGCGGAAGTGGCCAGCACTCTCGTCTCCGTAGCTTTGGGACTCGTGGCGGCGAGGGCGGTCGACCAGGGAAGAACCAGGGCCAGCGGTGCTAATGTCTAGTCCAGAAGACGAATTCCGAAGAGGGAGGGTATGCGGAAGGTGAGAAAATACGTGAAGGCGGTCGTTGTCGTCGATGAATTGTCGATTTCACAAAATACTGTTACATTCTGTGCGTACGAGGGGTGGTTTTAGTATGGGCGGGTCCCGCTGTCAGAACTAGAAGAGCAGACACGCAGCTGATATTTGCAAGAGTGATGGGAGAGCCAACTTGCTGCTTTGAAGGGATATCTAGGTGGATTCTCCGTTAGTGGGAGCGTCTCCAGTACACAGAAGCTCCGGGGCTGTCTCATGATCCGCTTGTGTATGGGTGATTAACTGCAAGGGGAAGCACTGTCGCTTCAAGAAAATATAAGGAGGCTGCCCCTGGAGCCTGAGGGTAACTTGACGGTCAAGCCAGGTGACCCTTGGCCTTGACAGGGATGGTGAGATAGACAGAGCGGCTGCCGAAGTGGATATGCAGATGGCGGGCAATCTTGGAAGCTGAGTTCTGAGAGTAGCAAGGGTAGATCACGCGGCTTAAACCAGGCCTCGGACAGGACGACAAGTCGCTCCGAACCATGGGCGCCCTGCACCGGGACACTGGCTCGACTCGTCCATGGCATGTGGGAAGAGGTTTCCGCGGTACGTAGCGAACCGCGCCAATTCCCAAGGCAAAGGAAACGGTCTAGCGGATCCCGCTTGCTAGCACGTTTGGGTCCAGCGGCTGGGCATTTTGCGCTTGGATCCAGGAGGATGAGCACCCTGTGTTCAGCAGAAGGGTGTAGGTCAAGGGGGGTGGAGTGAAGGGGCCAGGGGGGGAGACGGTGGTTTACAAGTACACTGACGAGCACGCTTGTCGGAAAGGGTTAGCAGCATCGATAATCTCCCTAGTGACGTTGATGAGTTGGTCTCTGATCTCTGAATACAGAACCGGCCAAGCAGCCCGAGACAGCAAATATGACGGGCATGGCCCGCATACGTAGCGTCACCCCAGGAAGAAACCGCAATCCATCGCGTCGACCTCAAGCCCTGGCAAAAGAGGCAACTCGTCAGGACGACTTCAAACATCCGCGGAACATTGCACCACTGCACTGCTGGGCCGGCCGAGCAAACGACTGGCGACCAAGACAGCTCCCAATGCCCAGAAGGGCTAGACCATAGGCCGCCCTGTCCATCTTTGCCACGCTCAACCCCTGTCGCTGTCCCCGGAAAGGAATAGACACGGTAGCATCGGGGAGGCCCCCCATGTCTGGCGTTCCTGTCCCCATAGCTGCACCAGGTTTCCGGGATGAGCTTAAAGGGTCTGGGCTCGGGCTCGGGCTTACGCCACACATCCATCCTATTGGGATGCCCGCGCTATCTGCTGTACTTGCACATACTTCCTTGCACCTGATAGATGCTGTAGTATTCGGGGGCTCAATGTGAACCCACACTCTGCGGGATCCCTGTCCTAGAGACCACCACGGCTCGAGGACCACAATTTGTCGCACGCGCCGTCATGAGCTGAAAGGGATCGTTGATGCTTGGTCGACGCCATTTCCAGGCACGGACAAGCCAGCAAACGTGAGCAGCACCGCACTTGGATGAACTTGGTACTCTGCACGGAGAAGAGATCGACTCGAGCCTGACGGCGCAGAGACGTCAGTTTCGACCAACGGACAGGCCCTTGTCACGTTGGTCTCCAACGCC
The DNA here is from genome assembly GCA_002270565.1 of Stenocarpella maydis. NCBI lineage: Eukaryota > Fungi > Ascomycota > Sordariomycetes > Diaporthales > Diaporthaceae > Stenocarpella > Stenocarpella maydis. Next base: position 132,235 of record NQMI01000084.1, read on the forward strand.
CATGGTTACACGAAGACAGCGAAACTCATGGTCGGGGTGTCTAGTGGACAGACCATCAAAGACAATACGCAATTAAGTTACGATACATAGATGGAATAAGTGGTGCTCCCGGGTGCTTCCTCACATGGTGTGTCCGCCCGCCCGCGCCCCCCCCCCCCAAACTGGGGATGTGAACAAAATGTTCACACGTGCCTGACAAACGAGAAGACGTCACAACCACGCAAGATTGCTAGCTCTAGAGCAAAGCCCTCTAGATGGAGCCGCTTGTAAAGAGTACGTAGAAAGGGACTAGGAGAGTAGTCCCGCCCAACATTACCCGAGAGATGTTTGCCAGAAACATATATCGCGAGCAGCCATCTCGCGCCAAACTTAACTTGCAGCCTCCAAGACATGCCCGTTAGGTCATGCTGCCTCAGTTGAGAGTAGATTCGAAATGCATCTGGCGCCTAAGAGCAAGAGCCCGATTTAGGCCCTTAGTAGAGCGGCAACAAGGGCTCGGCCCCAGAACATGATGTTTACTGGAGTTGGTGAGGATCGTGAGTAAACACTTGAAGCAGAAGTGCATTTCGGTTTTGGGGTAAGTGATGTCGAAGGAGTGGGGTTGGTTGGCCCGAGGCAACGAGTGACTCTCGAAGCAAGCGTGCCAGTGCTTTTGGAGTGTCCGCGGCGCGCCGGTTCGTGGACGTCAAAGTTGGCAGGCTGCAACGCTGCGGCAGTGGCTTTACCGGCACGACGCCCCAATGATCCTCGGTCTAACGCCGCACAGCAGGTTCCCGCCGCCAGGGCTTGAGGATCGAGGGTCGGGGTCACCTGCCAAAATGTGCGGCCGTGTCAGGAGCTGTGCTGATGTATGCCATCCCATCACTGCCGTCAGACGACGCTGACGTTTGTTTTTTCTTTTTTTTTCTCTCTTTTTTTTAATTTAATGTTCGGCTCACTGCTGGCGTAGCTCAACTTGTGGCCAGTGCTGCTGCATGCCATGCCTGTGCTGTCAGAGACGCTGTGCGACTTCGCGCGTTGTGGCCCGACGCCAGTTTGATTGCTGAGATAGGAGTGCGGCCTGATGTCCGTTCCCTGTGTAACGCGGCGATGGTCGGGAGTGAAGCAACCGGACCTGTCATTTCAGACGGAGACGGGCCACGAACTAGACGCGATAGTGGGTGGGCCTGGGGACGAGAAATGCGACTCGCACAGGAGATGCAATATTGAACCAAGGACGGCCCTCATGTGGGATGGTGCATCTGAAGTCGTCAGCTGAATGTTTAGTCTTTTTGATTGCAGGAGGGGAGCTGAGTTTCCAAGGTTGGGATGGAACTTTGGCCTGGGCATCCATTCAGCTTGTGTGCCGCCCACAGGGAAGGGCCTTGGAAGGTGGTAGCGTGGTGGCAGGCTGCAGCATTAACGAAGGGCGACGGGGCCTGCCATCTAGCCATGTGCAATGGACAAGCGAGAGATGAGCAATGGGCGATGAGCAATGGGCAAGAGAGGAGTGATGGATCGAATCTGGCCCCAAAGTGGGGGGGGGGTGGAGGACGGAAGGGAAGGCTGCGTGCGGGAGGGGTGTGTGCTTGTTCCAGGAGCGAGCCGTGCGCACGCTCCGCTTTGTTCCACTTGATGAACAGACCGTTCCGCGGCGGAAAGATGTGACGGGAGCCAGGCCCTGCCTCCTGGAGAGGGGTGCTATTGTGTACTATGTGTGGGTGCGTGGGTGCGTGGGTGCGTGGGTGCGTGGGTGTTTGAAAGTGAGTGTGAACGCGTGTGCGCAAGTGCAGCCGGTGGTGGATGAGCAAGGTCGTGCTCCCGCCGCGGGTGAGGTACGTACTGCGATGCAAGTAAGTGTACGCTTGCGATGCTACTGCTTGCATGCGACTCTGCGTCTTTGACTTCTGGGGCTGCCCTGTCAAGATGGACCCTTGGCGCGGATCACACATGCTCCGTCAGACAGAAAAGGGGGCCCAGCGCGAGTCGGGACGAAGCCAAGGTACGCGGTTTGTGGGGAGGCGGAGGTGGGGAAGATTGAGCGAGTGCGTGCGTGCATGGGTTGCGGTTTTAGACTCTGGCAGCAACACAACGAATACAACACAGTCCTGGGAAGACTAGACTATGGCGGAAGGCCGGGTGAGGCTGTCAAGCGGGCTGTCAAACGTCAGATGCATGCCGGTGAGCTCTTTCCTTACCCACAAAACGCGCCCGGGGCAGGCAGGACCGGGCAAGAATGGAGAGGGTGGCTGCTTCAGACCTCGGAGAGCAGGGATCCTTGCCGGACAGTGGAGGAGGAGGAAGAGTGAGGGATGGACGATGCGTGGATGTGTGGATGCGCGGATGGATGCATGGACGGAGGGATGGCGCGGATGGTGCGGGCGAACTGGGAGGCAGGTACCAGACCTCCCTTTCCCCGCGACGCCGTGAAGCCACATTTCTCATGGCGACAAACAACTACTGTCATATCACTTTTGGGCCTGCTCTTATTACTGTGACAGGTTGTGGTTGCTGGTCCACGGCCTCGTCAAATTGGGTTTCGGGAGATGGACGTGCCCCCCCCCCCCCCCAGCCAGACCCTACCGGAATCATAACCCAATGCCCCGAGCATCGTTGAAGTGCATTATCAGAAACAAGTGCGGAGTGCAGAGTGCAGGCCAAGCGGTTGCATCCGTTGCCATGTCGTCGGGTACCTGGGTACAGCATCCGACCCCCCTCCTTCCCAAAAGGTGGGAAGGCATGAGTGAATACACAGCACCACATGGCGAGACCCATGGATCGCAATCTTATGCACTCGTAAGATATAACCTGATAGCCAGGTAGGCGGGCGGGCAGGCAGCTACCTACAACACATGCACCTCCTCAGGTACCTAGGTATGTTGTCAATATCCAAGATATTATTGTACGGAGCCACCTGCTAATCTGTCTGCATGCCTGCATGCCTGCCTGCCTGCCTGCCTGCCTGTCTGCATTTACCACCCGCCCGGTAGGCGGAGCCTCGAGATGGAATCACTCATCTGTCAGTCTGTCTGTCAAGCATGCACCCACTCGCTCACACGCCCAGCAGCCTTCAGCGCTGAGCCTCCTTGTCAGCTGTCAAACGGCGTTGAGGTTCAGTGCACTTGTCTCCATCTGGCTAGGTTTGGCGAGACGATCCCCAAAGCTGCCTCCTCCTACAGAAGTACTTTTCCCCCGGTCTATCCCAAGAAGAGAACTATTAGCCACTGAGAAGCGAGAGACGCGGCTGATGTGCGGTACGTACACACGCACTCAGCACAGCACCAAGCACTACACTATGTCCTGCCGGCTTGTGTCGGGCTGCTGACGCATCGCCGCTGTGACAGGGGAAGACGAGACGATCTGCTCGCCCGTGCTCCGCTCCGCTCCTCATTTCCACAGACAGGAGGCGCACCGCGATAGCCGATGCTCAACGCCCTGGGCTAGCCACAGCCTCTCAGGCCCGCCCTCTCGCTCCGGCTTCTGGGCCCTGTCAAGCTACATGGCCAAGAGAGTCAATGCGGCCAGGAAAGCCCTACGTTGCCATACTGCACCGCACAGCGTAACATAATAATAAATCGCCTGCAAGGTGGCACCGGATGCTTATCCCTGTTTAGGTTTGCGCCACAAGCCCAGCGCATTCCGACAGTCTGGGTGCCTCGAGAGACGAACCACGCCAGCGGCATCATCAGCAATAGCCTGTCCTCCTCGTACCACTCTCACCCGCTGCCCCGGGCGTCATGCTGCGTCGCGCGCCCGGCCTCGCTTCCTGCCCGGATGTGGGTTTGCGAGGATGGTAGAGAGCTGGATGGGATCTGGGACCGCATTGCACATCCAAGCAGTACCTGCCTGCTGTCTGCCAAACAGACCCCGCCGTGCTGCCGCCCATCTCCCCTCCCGGCTCAGACAACAGCGGATCAATTCAAGCCCACTCTCCGAGATTGGGTCTTGCTCGATTGGGAAACAGTCGCGCTCGGGTCGCGTTACGGCCTCGAGTTGGGCTCCTGCACAAAGGTACCAAGGTGCTGGCGGCCACTGCACCTCTGACGAAGCCAGGCTATCCCAGCCCTGGCATCTCGCGGCGACAACCGAAGCCTTCCCCACGGACTCTTGCCCCAGCGCGGACGTCGCTTGTGTTTTTCGTCCTCCTCCCGTGGCTCGCTCGCTGGGCTGACTTGGCTGGCTCGCTGGCATTGATCCTTGAACCTCGTGGTAGATGCAGAGGCTGCAGGAGTGGCGCCAATTACGACGAGCTGCAGGCAAACGCTGCAGTCGGTGTAGACGACCGTCGCAGTATTGCTGCACGATTTTCCAAAGCAGAAAGGTCCGTCGATCTGATCGGTGCGGAAGCCGCTTGTGTCCCGACCTTTCTGCTGTACATACCGTTCTGCCCCGGATCTGTCAAACTCCCGACCCTGAAGACTATCGAGATTTGAGCCAAAGACGGGATGACAAACGTATTTCTCTTGGTCTAGGCGAGATCTTTACCACAGAACACATCGACCACCAGCGCACAGGACCGAGCAGGACCTCTTCGTGAACCTGGTGACAGGCTTCCATCTAAACATCCAGCTATTTGAGAAACACCCACGCGTTTACTTGGGCCGGCAGTGTGCTAACGGCTAGCCTGGGTCTTCTGCTGCAAGCTCTCGGATTGCGATCTCCCCACCTTTTTGGAAATCGGCCATCACCTGCCCTCTCTTCTCCGTCTAGCGCAAGTCACCACTGTGAAGGGGCAACAACCATGCACACGCTAGATCCAAATGACCAGTTAATCTAGTGTGTACAAGATTCCGTGTCTTTCATGCAATAGAGACGGGATGGCGGTCAGTGGCCACCCCCGATCAGTCGGTCTGTGGACGCCAAGCCTCACATTGTGAAGAGGTGCAGCTTAGCTGCAGAAGTACAGGACCCTGGGAACCCTTGCCAGCTGCGTGGGACGAATGCCCATGAGGTGGCCATCATGAGCCCAGATCTTTGGGAATTGTGGTCGACGTTGCCGTGCCGAACCACACCTGACTCTGCTGTGCTCGTACACACAAGATGCGCTTCGGGGCGCCATCAGCAAGGAGGTGCACTGTATACCAGGTGTTTTGTGTAACGGGGCTGGAGCAATCAGTACTCACCTTTCGGAAAGCGGCAACGGTCTAGCCGGACCGGAAAGTTGCGCCACACACCGATCTAGCCTCGAAAGCTCATTTCTGCCATTGGAAGGAATCCTCGCTTATTGGGTTCTTGTCATCTAAGGCATCGGCCTTCGCTGTTTCAATCATTATATCCGGTGGAAAAGTTCAAACACCAAACACTTTCTTATGAGATCTGATGCGAGGTGTTGCGTTTGCCTTTGGTCGAGGCACCAACAGCCATAGCATCGCCGTATCCTCACGCAAGGTGTCACTTGGGCGGAGTTGGCGGTTGCTCCGCATAACCCCGGCGAGCATGGGAAGGGCATCGATTAGGCACAGGCGCGGTAGGAACTCAGCTGACGGCTGTTTCCTCTCTGTGCTTCGAAATTGCTTCACTGAGTGTGGGCGAAGCGCAGTGACATGCCTACCTTTAACGCGCGGCTGAAAGCTAACAACGCAGACCTTAGCGAGCAGGATCGCCTTGCAGAGCCCAGGCTCCCCACCACCTCCCTTCGACGTGCAAACAAGCCCAATTTGACAATACAACTGCTTCGATGATTACAGCAGTCGGCTTACACACAACATAGCCTAAGTTGGTTACCATTTCACGTCTCTGGGATGGTATCGAGCTTAGCGGTATCATCGAGGAGAGCCACACAACGCCGATCATATTCAACGAGGCTAGTAGGAGTCCTTTCCGTTCGATGCCCATCACTCTCCGCAGAACGGTATAGGTCTAGATATCCCTGTGCCGATCTCATGCTCTCGTTCCAGAGCTACATCACCCATCCTCACAATCTCACATCTCTTTTTTTTTTGTGCTTCCTACAAACGAATGTAAAGGATGCGATAGCTGGTATCCGCCATTGTCCTTGATACCATCCGGGACTCTCATGGGTGAGTTACACAACCTATTCTTAGGCCAATGCAGAGTCAAGCCAATGTGATACACGGTAGTGTAGTCGATAGACAACTAGGACGCCCCGATTGCCTTTTGTGACGAGGCTGTCAGCGTCTGGTTGTCGCCGACACCCGCCGGTGGGCCACAATCTCGGAGGCTGATGAGACATTCCCCCCCCCCCTTCCACGCCGCAGAGACAACTTCAAATATTCCGGCAACCAGGGATCTTGTGTATCTCCAGGAGCTGGGCTCTAGTCGAACTTTCCTCCCTGCTACTTACAACCCTTGTCTCATATTCGGCATGCGAGATGGCCCTCTGGCTAGATACGAGCGATCCCGTTTGACAAACCTGGATCGGAATACCAGGTTTGGGAACTTGAGGCTGTCGCTGGCAATTAGGCGCCGGTAGTACAGTGCCTTGCTGAAGTCGGTGCGACGTTCCCGCAGAGACGAAGGAATGTGCAAGTGTTCAGCCCTTTTGCTTCTCGGTGAGAGATCATGCGGAATTTCACCGCCCCCTTCGGTCAACATCTCTCATTTTTCGGCTTGTGCGCGCGCAAATTGCCTTCCGAACAGCTGAGATCTCACATTCCAGAATGTGGCCTTCTCACGGGCAAAGTCATCAGCAACCAACAGAGCGGCCAGGAATACATTTCTGCCCAGAGCCTCTGCTTTGGTATTGCGGTATGGAATATCTGACAATCTTGCGCACATAGAAAATGATATCCCACATCAAGGAACCTCGGAACATTTGATGACTGTGATTCGGGGGTAGGAATCCCAGCGCGTTTCCGTGGGCAAAGGACCCCCACCACCCTAATTACGACACATTTCACAAGATCGTCAACTTCGCAGACCCCCAACATGCCCCACAATTTGTCGATACCGGGATCCATGCTGATAGTAGTTTCGACATTCATGCTGGCTTCCTAGGTCTGCAGATGTTGAGATCCACATGTGGTGTCTTTCAGGTCTACACCTGAGGCCTGGATCCTGCAACAGGCTGACAGCCTCATCTGCGTCTCAAGTGTGAAGACAAAGAGATAGGTGTCTGATCGGAAAACGTGCCTTTTGATACATTCCCGCTAAGTTAATCGGTGCAGTCTGTTGGTAGAAAAACACATCCGAGTCGAGGCTGAGGACCTGTGCTAGTGTGTTCTTTACACCTGGCCGCGTGGCGGTCTTTTTAGGATGCTAGGCCAGGCCAGCCTCCGGTGCAGATCTACATCACTTGTAGGGTGTCAGCTGGTGGTGGCCGCTGATGATTAATGAGAAGCTACCCCCATCCCTTCTCCAGGGCGGCCACCCCACGCTCCGTCAACTCGCAGCGCGTTTCACCGGTCAACTGGTCTGGCTGCCTTGTTCTCATCGCAATGCAATTTGGCACGACCGGGTCCACGCTCGTTGCGTTGCCAACATATTCTCCGCCTCCACACCCTTGCGATCGTCATACGAACAGGGCTGGGCTTGCAAGCACGCCAGAGGCAGGCCTGGGAGGCTTGGAAATTGTCCGAGAAGGCTCGCAGGAACCGCATCTGTGCGGTTCGCGACGAGGTCTGGCGCTTCGATGTTCACTTCGGCGTCCTCGCCAGGCGGGTGGTTGGGTATTGCTGCAGCCTGCTCCCAAAGTACCATCCTTAATCTTGTATTGCCTGGTGTGCCTTTCTTGCAACGAAAATAGCCGTGGGTATATTGACTGAGGCCACGGGTGAGGCCACAGACTGTGGTCTAGACAACAAATCAGCCGGCTGTAGTGTTCTAGGAAGCAAGAGGAGCACTCCATGGCTAGGCCTATCAGAGAAGGTGGACTACCTGTGTCTTAGACTCTTCTCCGCCTAGACGTCCAACCGACCAGCATCATGCCGGAATCTGGACGGCGTGCTGTTTCCTCACCATAAAAAGCCGTCACCAGCTCGGCTGATGGCCTAGGCCTATCTCTGCGTGGCCAGATATCGCACAAGTTGTCCTGTCGGCATGGCTCTGGTCATTGGCAGTCGTGCGCAAGACCACGGCACACTTGCCTCAAGTACAATGCACAGAGTCGCAGGCCCTCAAGCCGAGAGGACTTAGCATAGGATCCAGCGTGCTGATTTGAGTGTTACACCTTGATTATGGAGACGGTGGAGGGGGTAACTCTGTGATGTAGGAATCAACAATCAGAGCCGACTGGGCCTTCCCGCCCACTGTTCCCGGCCCTTCTCCGGGCTGGCTATGCAGACCTCGCATCCAGTTAGCTCACGTAAGATCCTAGCCGATTTTCGTGATATAATCGAATATCCCTAGAGCGTTGGTGGGGAGGGGGGAGGGGGGAGGTATAATATAGAAAATACTGGCTAGTCGTCGATGACAATGTAGGTGCAAGTTGTTTCAACTATGGCGATATTCTGTGGATTACGCCGTCGGTCCGTAGGGACCTTGGCCCAAGTCGGCTGCGTCCTCTCCAGCCAGGGCTGTCCAAGATCGCCTTGTTTGATGACAGCCTTAGCAGGCCGGTGCCACTCTTTTCCTTAGGAAAGATTTTCTCCTTGTGGCGGTACTCTAGTATACATGTATATAAATGGCCTCAGTCCTTATATTCCTATAATACTACCAGAGTGTCCGAGTAGGTGTCTTTGCTAAGATCATGTCCAATCATGTACGCTCGTCAAGCCTATATCAACCTATAGACGACCAGTAGTTGGCCAAGACGACCTTTTCCCAATCGAAGCCGGCTTTCCGCCAGTCAATAAGTTTCATCGGACAGTTCTCTCACCTGCTGTTGCATACGGCAAGATCGGCCGCGAGGCGCGCACACGAGAGCTGACCAACACCATCTCGTGCTCGAGGCAGCAAGATTGACTTTTTATCGTGATGCAATAGACACATGAGCAAAGCTGCGCTCAAATTATTTCAGTGGGATCTCGAGGGCGACTTTATAAGCAAGAGTGCCGCCCTGGCCCGCGAACGAGATATGTTGGACGCTATAAGGAGAATATCAAACACTTCCTCGGCGCCTCACCAGGGCCTTTGTTACCTGTGAACCCCGAGGTCCACTCACCCACCCAAAAGCGAGTAGAGACTGACTTTTACAGTGGCCTTGCCCCCTTCTCCGCGCTCAGGAGGGATGGATGGCGGTGATTTCCCGAAGCCCGGAGCTGGTAGCACCAGTGCGTTGTCCCATCTGCCACCCTGAGGAACCTCGGGCTAAACACAGCAGGAAAATGCTGCAAAAAAAGAAAGAAAGAAAGAAAGAAAGAAAGAAAGAAAGAAAAAACCAAAGAGTGTGGGGGGGGGGGCATTGATGTCCTCAGTAAGCCTGGAGAGCAGGAATAGATTGTTCAGCCGGGGGTCTCAGGTGACCCATACTTCCTGCTTTGGAAGGGAGTGGTGCAACCACCTCTGAGACGACAGCAGGGAGCGTCCGAGCCAGGACGGCTGGCAACCCAGACGTCCTGGCGACGAACACTGCTTGGGTCTGGAGGTACCTGGGCCAGGTCCTGACGCAGAATGGTTGCTTCTTTGTCTGCTGGCGCAGCGTCTCGCATCGATCCTCAAGTCGTGTTCACCTGATAGTGGTCACAGCTTGTCACACCTGCTGTAGGTGGAATCAAGACTGTGGCGGCATATCCCAACTCCCAAACGTCATCTTCTTAGGACAATGAGAGTATGTATGATGCCATCCCCACCGTTGCACGTTTTGATATCGAAGCCCAGTAGGAACACAGCAACCACATTGTCTCAAGTGGGCATCTAGGCGCGCGGAAGGAGGAAGGCAAACCAGTTGAGCGGTAAATGTACGTGAAGGGAGCAAGACGTATTAGATATGTCAATATGTTCTTGATATTGTCGATCCGAACCTTGTACATGCTAAGTAAATTCATTTTCCCGAGTAGTCCAAACAAGGCACGGCCTTCCTCTCACTCTCCAGCCCGATAGATTACAGCTTTGATGCAGGTGCCGCGTTTCCAACAGTGGTGATCTCGTTGTACAAAAGGCTATGGACAATATGTCAGTATAACCACTGATGAACGCCACTTCATGCCAAAGACTGGTGGAGGCAGCCTTCACATTGAACCAAGGGACAAAGAACGGGAAGGAGATGGGGGGGGGGGGAAGGGCATAACTCACGATGTCAAGAAATCAGCGTAGTCCTCTCCTGTGACCTGCCCCGAGAAGTACTGGGCGGCCAGGTGGAATTTATTGCCCGGGCCGGCCTTCTTGGCCAGCTCATCGGATTGCTCCTTGAGCAGTTTGAGCGCGTAGGCCTTGTCGACGCGCTTGCCCTCCGACGTCGTCACGCCGTGGCGGACCCACTGCCAGAGCTGACTGCGCGAGACTTCGGCCGTGGCGGCGTCCTCCCTTTGATTGAGCTCATGGTTAGCTGAAGATCTTGACGGGTGCGTCTCGCAAGAGCAAGCAGGCCCCGCTGAGAGAGGTTGGATGAGATAGGTGGCAAGAGACTCACATCAGGTAGTTGATGGGCACACAGCCGACACCCCTGACCCAGGCCTCCATGTAGCCGAGACCGATGTTGAGGTTCTTGCGGATGCCCGCCTCGGTGATCTGGCCGGGGACGTTCATATTGAGCAGGTCGTTCTGGCCGATCTTGACGTCCTCGCGGCGGTTGAATAGCTGGTTTGGCGTCGGCATGTGCTTGTTGAAGATGTCGGAGGCGATGGACGCCAAGGCCGGGTGAGCGACCCATGTTCTGGTCTCGTGTCAGTGGTCTCGCTTCACCTGGCCCCTCGGCACTGGTTCCTGTCGAGGGCCAAGAAAGGAGGTGTTCAAATCAGAGAGGACATACCCGTCATGGCCGGCGCGGACCTCCCTGAGCTTGTCTGCCCGCACGCCCTCCATGGCCTTGTCGTTGGCCTCCTTGTCGTCCTTGATGGGGATCTGGGCAGCCATGCCGCCCATGGCGTGCACGCCGCGCTTGTGGCAGGTCTGGATGAGCAGCTTGACGTAGGCATCCATGAAGGGGACGGTCATGGTGACGGCGCTGCGGTCGGGCAGCACAAAGTTGCTGTTCTGCCTGAACTTCTTGATGACGCTGAAGATGTAGTCCCAACGGCCGCAGTTGAGCCCCGAGGAGTGGTCGCGCAGCTCATAGATGATCTCGTCCATCTCGAAGGCGGCCAGGATGGTCTCGATCAGCACGGTGCCGCGGATGGTGCCGCGGGGCATGGCGATGTAGTCCTGGGCGAGGTTGAAGACGTCGTTCCACAGGCGCGCCTCGAGGTGTGACTCCATCTTGGGCAGGTAGAAGTAAGGCCCGTGGCCGCGCTTGACCGTCTCGAAGGCGTTGTGGTAGAAGTACAGGCCAAAGTCGAACAGGGAGCCGGAGATGGGCTCGCCGTCCACCGTGACGTGCTTCTCCTCGAGGTGCCACCCTCGGGGCCGCACGATGAGCGTGGGCAACGTGCGGTCGGTGCGGAGCTTGTACTCCTTCTGGCCCTGCTTGAAATCGACCTGGCGCCTGTTGGCGTCATAGAGGTTCACCTGGCCGTTGATCATGTTGTCCCATGTGGGAGCGCTGGAGTCTGCGCTCGCAACTCGTCAGTCACATATTCGGTGTATCGCACTCGGCGCATGTGCACCAGTGCCCCGCGGCAGGCTCGCAAAGGGCTCGCTCACCTTCGAAATCAGCCATATATGTCCACACATCCGAGTTGAGCGCATTCACCACCATCTTCCTGTCCGTCGGCCCCGTGATCTCTACTCGCCTGTCCACCAGGCCGGGTGCGGGCGGGGCGCCCTTCCAGGTCTCATTGTCGCGGATGTGCTTGGTCTCTGGCAGGAAGTCGGGCAGGTTGCCCTTGTCCAGCTCGGCCTGGCGGATCTTGCGGCGCTCCAGCAGCTGCTTGCGCGTGCTGTTGAAGGAGCGGTGCAGCAGCGCCAGGAATGCCAGCGCCGGCGGTGTCAGGATCTTCTTGTGCTCGTCTGTGACGGCGCCGAGGATGCTGACGCCCTGCAGGATGGTGTCGGTGGAAACCATGGCTGCTCTGAGGGTGTTTTGTTTGTGTGCCGAGGTTGTCCAGCCGTTGCAGAGGCAGAAGAAGTAACTGGAGAGTGTCTGGGCCTAACCGCGTGCTGCCCAGATGCTGGCTTCGGGAGACAGGTATGGGCCTTATAATTGCTGAGACGATGTTACGCAGCGGGGGAGGGGGGGGCGACGAGGGTATCAGTGATGACGGAGGAGACTTGAAAGACGATTGCCCGGTAGATGCTGGCGTGGTGTGCTGTTTCTCCTCCTTGCACTAGAAGACTAGCAGATCGGGGAGCAAACTCGGGGTCTTGTGCCTGAGCCCAGGGCAGGCCGGGTAGGTAATATGTATGCATGGCTGGTGGTTGGCCGTCGGTACGTCTCGGGTGAGAGGGAGTTTCGTGCCTGGGTATTGCCCCAGCTAGCCGGCTGAGGCGATGATGCGCTTGTGATAATGTGGGGGAACGGAAGGGAAGGCCAAGCGCTTGTCAGGCAGGCGAGCTACAACAAGCTCGAGGCCTGGGTTGACATGTGAGGGGCAGCATTTTGGACGACGTCCGTCCGTGTCGTCATAACAAGCAGTTGGCCTGCCAGCCTGCCAGCCCGTGTCTATCTTGTCCCCATTCATCACTGGCCGACATCCCAGTGCCCTGACCCTCCTGGCTCCCGTGACTCGGTGCGTGATTCGGTGCTCAGCTTCCCTCCCATGGCTGGTGATGGTGACGGGCTGCCACGGCTGCCGTGGTGGTGAGCGTCACAGCCGTGGGCGCAGGGAGCTTTCTGCCGCGTGTTAGTCGTTACGGAGTACTCGACTCGACAGTCACACCGCGGTCCACATCCCCCAGACTCTGCTGCCCATGTCGTATCTGCTCCCGTTCCCACAGGCCTGGGCTCTGCGTGGGCGAGACATTTGTGTACATGGTCTTGGACTTTGGAGAAAGGAGGGGCCCTGTTCGAATCTCGGCCAACTTCCGACCTTCCATACTGCCGAAGCCGGTGCGCATGCTGAGCCGAGCCGAGGTCGACCTGCCTGGGCCGATATTCTCCGATTCTCGCTTCCTATCGGCCATATAACCAAAGTTTGTCTACTCGATACAATTGCACAACGTCTTGTGTGCTCTACTGTCGACGCCGTGCACGATTCCAAAATGTACAAAAAGCATATTTCTATCAATTCTGCCTTCCTATGGTCACCTCTCAGCTCCAACTACTCGGGATTCCTGCTCTCCCATGCTGCGGCAGAACAGACCAGAATAGCCTTGCAGAACGTAGTACATTTTACATCCCAGCAGCACTGTCATAGTGACAGCCCCCCCCTTCCCTTTTTTTTTTTCCTTCCCCTTTCTTTTTCTCAATTTTCAAATTGCGACCACAGCTTAGACAGCCAAGGCTGAGGTCTGGTCCCCATTGCTCGTCCATCACTACACCCCCCGCAGGTGCGGAAGTACTAAACCCGCCTTCGTAAAGCAACAATGTGTTCTGGGCCATCCAATCACAACTCTTTCCAACCAGCATGAAGCCCATTCCAGAGCATTTCTTCCAAATACTAACCCCAGTCGCATCCCATCTGGTCTTTTCGTGACATATTGTCTTCCAATGGCTTTGAGACACTCCAAGTCGCCAGTCCAAATGGTGGCTGACATTCGAATCATGAGAGTCCGAACAAGCCTTTCAATATACAGAAGTAGCATGCTGAGACTGCTTAGTACTGGCCGGGCTGGCCAGCCGTACTGTAAATAAAGTGTCAGCCACACCGCTGAGGCTGCCACCATTACCTAGGTACGGCAGGCCGCTGTCCGAACATGACAAGAGCCCTGCCTCCTAATCTCAAGAGTTGAGCGTCTTGATCATCATCTTGGCCTTCCTGCTGTCCTGGACCATGAGGCCACGGCTCGTGAAGACGGTGTGCATCGTGTCGACCACCTTGTGGAAACTGCTCGCGGCCCCCTTCTCCTGTGTAAATCGGACAATGCTGAGGTGGTTGCGCTTGCCGTGCTCAATCACCGTGATGATCTCGACAGCGAAATGGACCTCCTTCATGTTCAGGACTGTTTCAGGCAATGGGTTAGCCAGTGCATTTAGTCTGAGCGGGGACAGCTGTGACAGTGGAATCGGTCGGTGGCTGTTACTCACAGTTCTTCCTGCCCACTCTCGCAAAAACAATGTTGCGCTCCTTGTCAACCTCGACGTCGCGTATGCCCCACTTGCGCCACTCCCGCAGCAGGATCGTAACCTCCTGCCGGGCGCGGCGGCGCGACATCTGCAGGCAAAGATACCGCCTAGAAGGCTTGACTCTGAATAGACGTGCCAGCCAGTTCTGCCGGGGCTCAATCTGCCGGGCGCCAGTGTCACCATTGTCGCCATGGCCATCCTGGGTTACCGATGGAACTTCAGAGAGGCGGCGGGTGGCATCGAAGCTTACGCTATCATCTTCGTAGTCTGGGGCTGTGGTACGTGTCAGCCAAAAAACTCCACAATCGACGGCTCACTACAGTATCAGCACCTACCTGCGATCGACATTCGATTAATACTCTTCGAGCTCTTCCAGAACATGAAGCTCTTCTTCTTGGAGGGCTGAGCGGCCACCGCGGGCGGCTGAATACCGGTCGAAGTAGAATCGAATCGCCGAGGTTTTGCGGTGGCTGCTCCTGTCTCGTGTGGCTGATCCCCGGTCGCTACCGAATTCTCGGGAGCCTCATCCATCTCGCCCTTTGAATTGGTTCTCGAGCTTCGCCGGAACCATGTTGACAGTTTCCTCTTGGGCCCAATGGACGAGCCATTACTGCTTGATGTACGATTCATCGTCGGCTCTTCAGGCAGGTCAGGCATCCGACTGTGGAAACTGTACTGCTTTCGAGCATCCGACTCTTGTGGTGCCTTGGGGACCTCGCTTGTTGGGGGCGTCGAACCTACAGACTTCTTGCGAACGTTGAGTGGCTTGGGTATGATGGACGATGCTGCCGACCTCATCATCGTAGGAGACTCCACCACACGGATCGTGTGCTCTGCGCTGACTGTAAGGAGGTCAAGGTTGCTGTTGTCGCTTGGGGTTGGCAGCGCAGCCGAGGCTGTCATGTGTGGTGCCGAAACAATCCGGGCCTGACCGTTGTGAACCTTTGGTGACTCGTAAATCGATGGGAGAGGACGCGATTCACGAGCATAATGTGCATACACTGGTGCCGACGTAATGCGGCGCCGGCTAGCAGGAGAAGTCGCCAAAGGAGCGACGTTGAGGGAGGTATTTGGGCCTTTTTGACGATTGGTAGTGGGAGTAATCTCACTCGGGGGCGTTGGTGGCAATGGCCTCGAATCCCAGGGATTGCTAGCACGAGGCCTGCAAGCAGGCTCTGGCGTCTTTTGAACTGGAGGCGTACCGAAGTCCACAGAAAAAGGGGTCAGGCTTCTGCGGGCCCTATCCAGAGTGTCAGAAGGCGAGCCTATGAGTGAGCTGCTGAACGCATCGTCGCAGTCCCTGGCGATGCTGTTGCTGAAGTGAATCATCTCCTCGTCTATAAAAGAGGCAGAACCGCCGGTGTAACGGAGTGAGTTTTCCGAATCATGCTCCTTCTTGATCTTCTTGCGAGGGCTATTTGGCGAGGTGTTGTCCCTGCCATACGTCGACTGATCACCGGCGATGCTGGCTGAAGCCGGGATGTTACCGCCGTGTCCATGTTGGTTGGCTGACGGTTGGCCTTTGCGGATACTTGGGAAGTTCACGCCGCGCTTGTGTCGAGGCTTGACTAACAAGCTCATGGTGCCTTGACGACTGCTGTGAATCGAACTCATTGAACTTCTCTGCGACGGTGCATAGCTCACAGTGCGAGAGCGGATCGACGGGTTCATTCTCTTCCTTGCCAGCGACGAAGACCCGGTTCCCATCCTAGACGGCACCGAGCCGGAGGCCGCACTCCTTGCTTTTCCGAGCTCTAGATAACGTGCGCGGTGAACCACAATCCTCGCTTGGCTCGCTTGGCCCGGCGCGAGGTCGCGCGACGCATGGTATGGATCGTAGCTCCGGACCGTGCCACTGGCCTCTGTGTCGGCGACTGTCGATATAACAGTGAATCGGGATGGTGTTCGCCCCTGGACATTGAACTGACGCGTTGAGACGCGTGTTGTCCAGGCTGGCGGCCGCAGATGGTGGTAGTCGCTGGTGGAGTGGGCGAGGCCGGGGTCGTAGTTCTCCAAGAGTCGGTCTCGGTGGCTTACGAGAAGGTGGTAGAAGAGTTTTTGTTCGTTTGGTCCCTTGCTCAAAAGCTTAGACTTAATTTCGCTCTCGTCGGCAGAGTGCCACATAGCACGGAGCTGCCGAAGAATCTGGGGTTCGACGTCGCGGACATAGATGGGGGCGTCTTTTGACCTCGTTCTCATGTCAACGGGCTGTTTTCGGTGATTCTCGAAACCAGGGAAGTTGTCGTATTTCTTGATCAGTGGGTGCTCCCACATCTCTCTGATCGAGATGCGCCTATCCGGATCCGTCACAAGGATTTGCCTGATCAGGTGTTTGGCATCAGAACTGAATCTCTCGGGCATGACGTAAAGTGCCCTCTTCGACATTGACAACATCGTGGCTATGTTCTCGTTGTCGAAGGGAAGTCTCTGTTCCAGCATTGCGAACAGAATTACACCCATGCTCCAAACGTCTATCTTGTCTCCACGATAATTCTTGCCCTTCAGAAGCTCGGGAGCAGCGTAGTGAGGGCTTCCGCAGGAAGTGCGCAGCTTCTTGTCGTTTTGATGGAGCGCGGCCATGCCGAAGTCAATGATTTTGACTTCCCCCTCAGGCGACAGCAAGATGTTCTCGGGTTTGAGATCCCGGTGGCAAATATTCAGAGAGTGGCAATACTCCATAGCACTCATCATCTGCCGAAAAACGTAGACCGCGTCGTGCTCGCTCATCTTGCCATTCCGGTTGATGAACGAGTACATGTCCCCGCTGTCGCAGTACTCGAGGATCAGGTAGCTGCAGAAATGTATCCATGTTAGTAGGCTGCCATGAATTGCACAAGAGGGGTTTCATTACATCTCATTCCGGTTCTCCCAGACGTCTAAGATCTTGATGATGTTTGGATGTTCGATCAACTTCATGATTGCGATCTCTCGCTCCACAGTCACCGGCAGGCGGCGAAATCCATCCTCTTCTTCTGGGAGTTGCTTCTCCGCCATGTCCAGCTGTGCGATGCTGCCAGCCTGGGCCAGGGATGCGGTCTTCTTGGATATGATCTTGACAGCAACGGACAGGTGGGTCAGGTGGTGACGCGCAAGCCGCACGCGCGCTGACGAGCCCTTTCTAAGGGTCTTGCCAAGCTGCCACGGCCCAATGTGCGTCTTGATCTTGGGGTCGTTAGAGCGCGCCGTCGAGGCGGACACGTTGAAAACCTGAGAATCTCGCTTGGATGAGTCCTGGCCCCGCGAGGCTTGCGAAATGACGGAGAGGCGCGGGTCGACGGGTGGCTGAGACAGAGGCTGAGTTGCCTTTTTGGGCTTCCTAGGAACCGATTCATCTTCGGCGACCACATTGGGAACGTTCTCTTTGCAGTCACTCTCGTAGGTCTTCGGAGGGTGAGAACGGTACCTGGGAGGTACGCTGTTGCCTCGCTTTCCCTTGTCACCAAGAGGAGCGCGTGGCGCTAGATCATGAGGAGCTGTGCGCTTGTCCATGTTGAAGTTGCGCCCGAGATGATGTGTACTGGGAGATCTCAGAGCATGTTTAGGTGGTTCGGCAGAATGGATTAGGGATTTGGAAGGCTTAGGATGGATGAACCTGCTCGGTGTAACCGGTCGAAGGGACGCGGTCGCGTAGTGGGGCTGTAGACCAATGAGCACCTTGAGTTGCAACTGACATTCAGCAAGTTGTGGTCGACGAGCACTTCAAGGCTTGTGGGAAATGTGGATTTGCCAGTGGTGTTGTTTTGATGCTGGAGGTTGCTGGAGGTTGCCGGGGATGTGGGAGGGGCCGATACAATGTATGCAACGAGGATGCTTGGTCGCTGCGGAAACCAAAGCTTGGACCGCTTCACAAATGACAAAAGGTCGACGAAAAGATGATATCCAGAGTTCCGATCAAGCGCTGGCCCGAGGCTCTCTAAACAGGACGTGGAGGTTCCAAACTGTCAAGCTGTTGATGGCAACGTGGGACGGGCACAAGGGGCAGAGGGACGCTTGAGTGCAGGCACATAGGAATGCGCAACAGGGGGGCAGCTTCCCGCCCACATGACACAACCCAAACACACGAGCCAGTCCCCAGGGTCCATCCATTGATATTGATCGACTAAGCAACTGGAATGCCCATTTCATGAGGCGTTTTCTAACCAAGTGTCGAGTGTAGCCGGACTTTCAGACTGGATTTCCGGCCTATTGAACATTGAGTCAGCCCAGATGTCCACGCACTTGTGCCACCGGCGTCTTGAAACGACTTCTCAACTTCCCAGGATACACTCTCGAGCCTTGCAGTAGAAAACCCATGGGAGTGGCCCGGAAGGCTGTTCAAATACGATAGATCCATCAGTATTGAATCAGTGTGTGACCCGCACCATGTGAAGGAAGCACTTGCTTTCCAGGTCCGGCAGCACATGGAGCTTTCGACGACGGACGACCAGGCCGTCATCTACGTAGTATCATAATACTCTGCCATTGTTGATTAAGAAATCGAGAGTGAATATCCGTCAAGCTCCCTTAGCAGCTCTGCCAGGTTCGGCCGGCTAGCAGCTACTGATAGGTAGGTAGGCCGAGGCTCGCATCGTCCCAGGTAGGAGGGAGGTCCATGTGTTTTGGGTCACTTTCATGTCGAATAGTCCACGTGCATCATGCGAACCCAAGAATCTGACTTGAGCTGAGGAGTTCTCGGGACTGCTCGGTGAGTGGATGTATGGCCCTGGTGAGCCGTCACGCTAAGTACAAGGAATGTTGTTGAGAATCTAGTACGAATTGTCGACCATTGAGGTTGATCATCTTCAAGCTGTGGTCGACCGAGATCAGCTTGAGTGCTGAGTCAGCAAGCACGGCCATCCCTGATTGGCCCTCTATCTTATAAGCAGGGACCCCGCTAAAAGTTAATGGCGACGCGTCTGTCGCAAAGTACCCGCTGGGGCGCGTTCTGACTTCTGCCCGTCAACCTTCCATAGCTGCTGCCAGTCTTCCTGCCACTCCATCGGCTCGATGAGTCTCGCGCAGATTCATTCCGTCCTTATCTCTGCCTCTTTCTCCGAAGCATAGTTGCTGGTCCACGGCGACAATGTCAAGTGCCACGGCGAGGCGGCGCTCGCGCTCGCAGATGGAAGATGCCGATGATGCCGATGCCGCCAGGTTCGGCCGCCCATCTTCCCCGGGCCTGTCTGATGGATCGAAGAGGATGCGACTCAGAGGCGGAAGAGGCAGCCCGAGCAACCTAGAGGACGACAATGAGGACTACAGTGAAGACGGCAGTGACAGGTTCCCTGAAAGCGACCGCGGCACCCCACTGCAACGCACCAACGGGCATGTTGCGACCAACGGCACGCCGACCTCTGGATTCGCACCCGGTTCGATCGTGCGCGTCAAGGTCGAGAACTTTATCATCTACGAAAAGGCAGAATTTCTTCCCGGCCCAAACCTCAACATGGTCATTGGCCCAAACGGCACGGGCAAGAGCTCCTTGGTGTGTGCAATATGCCTGGGTCTCGGCTACCCTGCCAGTGTTCTTGGACGTGCTACCTCATTTGGTGAGTTTGTAAGGCACGGAAAGGAATATGCGTCAGTGGAAGTGGAGCTGCAAAAGAGACCCGAGGACCTTGCCAACTACGTTGTCAAACTGGTCATCAAACGCGAGGACAATACACGAAAGTTTTCGCTGAATAGCAGAGACGCCACCGTCAAGCAAATCCACCACGTTACGCGACAGCTGCGAATTCAAATCGACAACCTTTGCCAATTCCTCCCCCAGGACAAGGTAGCCGAGTTTGCGGGACTGAACTCAGTGGAACTCTTGACGAGAACGCTTCAAGCAGCCGCGCCAGAGGTCATCATAGAGCAACAGGATAGGCTAAGGCAGCTTTTTGATGAGCAAAAGACGGTATTGGGGCAACTTGCCACCGACGCCGAGACCCTGCGCGGCTGGGAGACTCGGCAGCAAGGTCTCCAGGCTGACGTCGAGCGCCTGAGGGAGCGAGAGGAAATCCAAACCCGGGTTACTGACCTGCAGGAAGCGCGCTTAATCCTCGATTACGATGAGAAGAGGCGGCTCTTCTCAGAATGCAAGAATAACAAGAAGAAGGCGCAAGAAAGGCAACGCAGGCTCGAAGAAAGGTGTGCGCCGTCTCTGGGAGATGTCAATCTCAAGCAGGAGTACCAGAGAAAAGTACAGGACGTTTTGGAGGCCAGGAAGCGGCGAGGCCAAGAAGTCGAGCTAGAAGTCATGGAGACCGTTTCGAGGATCGAGAAGATTGAGGAGGGCATCCAGACTCTCGAGCACAAGAAATCCGCAGAAAAGGAGTCGTTGGACGCAAAGAAAAAGCGGGTGTCAACTGCTCGCGCCAAGATCAACCAGCTTGAGGGCCAATACAAGAGCAACCATTACGATTTCGACCCTGGCGAATGGAACCATAAGATCGTAAGCCGCCGACCCAAGATATCCAGAAGCGTGTAGACTAGACAGACTGACCTGTTTTCAGCGTGAACAAAAAGCCCGCATCGACACAGAAGTCAAGGAGGAGAGGCAAGAGCTCGAGACGGCAGCGGCCGAGTTGAAGGAGCGCGCCAAGATGAAGCAACAGGAGAGAAGGGCGCTACAGCGAGAGCTCGAGAGCCTCAACTCTCAGGAAGGCCAGAGACTCGTCCAACTCCGAAGAGCTGAGCCTGAAGTGGCATCGGCCTGGGAGTGGCTACAAGAGAATGGCGAACAGTTCGAGAAGCCGGTGTTCGGCCCGCCAATGCTAACCTGCTCCATGAAGGACAAGCGGTATTCCAACCATGTACAGTCTCTACTTCAGAGAGATGACTTCCTTTGCTTTACTGCCCAAACCAGGAATGACCACAAGAAGCTCACCGATCAGTTCTTCACGCAGATGAGACTGGCCGTTACCGTCCGAACGGTTACTGCGGATCTTTCCTCTTTCCGCCCCCCCGTCCCTCAGGAGGACCTTCTAGCTATGGGCTTGGACGGCTACGCATTGGACTTTGTTGAGGGGCCCGAGCCGGTGCTTGCGATGCTCTGCTCAGAGAAGAGGCTCCACCTAACTGGGGTGGCTCTGCAAGACATCAGCGAGGAGCAATACCAGAAGATAAGCGAGGATGAGGTGTTTAACTCTTTCGCAACTGGTAACACCATGTATCGAATCACACGCCGCCGGGAGTACGGACCGGGTGCCACCTCCACAATGTCCCGGACGATCCGACCCGGTACATACTGGACCGACGGGCCTCTCGATATGGCAGCAAAAACCGAGCTCGAGCAGCGTCAGCAACAGTGCGAAACAGAATTCGAAGAAATGAGGAGGATAAACGAAGAGTTCAAGGCGAAGAAAACTGCTCTGAATGACAAGGAAAAGGAGATTGAAGATGTGATAGTGAGTTGTTGTGTCGCATTCTTATGAAGGTCTTGAGCTGATCAAAATTCAGAAACAACTAGAGGACGAGAAGGCTACCCTGCAGAGGGAATTCAACCAGTGGAAGGCTCTGCCAGACAAAATAGGTTCGTGCGGGCAACGCGCCGACAAATCCAGCATTACTGACGTGGGCCTTAGCTGTGCAGAAGTCAAGCCTACGAAACTTAGTCAACGACTTGAGGGACACCAAGCAGAGGCTTTCTTCTTACGACGGTGAAGTCGATAAACTCGCATTGCAGAAAGCCCGGCGTGTCTTGGAGCACAAGAAGCAGCTTGAGCTGCTCCGTGACGCAAACCAAGCCATAATTGAAGCTGCATTGCGTGCTGTTGAAGCCAAATCAGACGTCGCCGCACTGAAAGAGAGAAACTCGGCAATTGTGCAAAGGCTAGAGGAGGAAAAACAGAGCCTGCAAAGGCTGGTCCTCGAGGCCGAAAAGGCCAAAGCCGAGGCCAAAGAAGCCCAACGTGTGATCTTGGCGCGCCTTTCGACTGGGCCTGGCAATGAAATCGACGAGGAAAGGAGAGATTATCTCTCCGGGCTTAAGGAAGGCCACACATTGGAGACCATTGAGGCGGAAATCGAAACCGAGAACGCCAAGTTGGATCTGATCCATGCCGCCGACCCGGGCGTCTTGCAGGAATTCGAGAAGCGAGCCCGGGATATTGAGCGTGCCCAACGAGACAAAGCCAAGCGCGAACAGCAACTCGACTCGCTCAATGAACAGATTCAAGAGCTGAAAGAAACTTGGGAGCCTGCAGTCGACGATATCATCAACAGAATCAACGAGGCTTTCAGTTACAATTTCGAGCAGATCAACTGCGCTGGAGAGGTCAGCGTTCACAAAGACGAGGATTTCGACAAGTGGGCCATCGACATCAGGGTCAAGTTCAGGTACGTCCACACATTCCCTACAAACCATGCCTTGTTGCGATGAAACCCCACTGACCATACTGCCTGGACTCTAGAGAGAACGAGACACTCCAAAAGCTTGACCAACACCGCCAATCCGGAGGTGAGCGCGCCTTGTCCACCATCTTCTACCTCATGTCGCTCCAATCCATGGCTCAGGCGCCATTCCGCGTCGTGGACGAGATCAACCAGGGCATGGACCCGCGCAACGAGCGCATGATGCACGAGCGTATGGTTGAGATCGCCTGCAATGAGCACGCGTCGCAGTACTTCCTCATCACGCCCAAGCTTCTCCCTAATCTGAGATACGACGAGCGCATGAAGGTCCTCTGCGTCGCCAGCGGCGAGCACATGCCGCAGGAGGGCGGCAAGCTCGACTTCGCGCGCTGCGTCAAGATCAAGAAGAAGCTCTTGGCTGCTGCTAGCTCTTGAAGGGGGGGGCCGAAATCGTTAGCGAGAAATCAAGAAAGCAAGTGAGAATTTGTGTATCATCGCAAGGGCGTTGCTAGGAGAAGGCCCAGGCCATGGATTTGTTTAGCATGGTCACTTCTGGGCGGATGTTTACGCTGTTCGCTACGATACCCAATTCACCTACACATGTAGATCAATGTCTCTCCCACCTTTTGGGATAGTCCTCAGTGACTCGCAGCCCTTGAGACCGTTGCAGTGATTACTATGACTGAGTGGCTGACGCCTACCTCCAACATTTCGGTGCTCAGGGCACAGGTAGCAATGTTTCCCGGGAGGACGGATCAGGATATAATTGATGTGTGACCAGTACCTAACCCGGTGACCCCCGGGGTTCCGAGATCCTCGGTCCTGGCCAATGTTTCTGCTACACTGAAGTGGTTCTCTTAGGTGGGCGTGAGGAATATCCCCACGGGTGAGTACCACGTAGGCGCTCTACCTCCCGCCGCCCAGACACATCAAAGTTGCGACAAATTTCCCGAGACGCTTCATGCAATCACAACTGCGCATTCCGACATGGACAGACACTAGTAGCAACGTCCTTCGAAGCATGCGAGCGGTTCCTACTCGCCGCTGTCTCGCAGTTTCCAAAAGTCATTGCATGGCAGCCGCCGGCCTGGACCCAACCATAACACACCCGTTCCTTACACGGAAGAGCAGAGTGCAGCTCATATCCGCTTCACGAGAACAACCCCATGGGGAGTCCCGTGAACTCTGGAATAATGAGAGGGTGGCAGGCGGCGTCAGACTTTCCCCATTGCTTCTGGCCCCCTCCGTCAGAGGTTCTAGCTTATCTCTTCCTCTCTCTCGGAAAGACATACGAGCGCCCAGTGCCCGTGTCTCGGGTAGCTACATATCCTGTGACACCTCCTTGTCCATATTTATTCCGGCTCGAGCCCCGTTCTCGGCGGGCGGTCGTGGCCACGCGGTTTTATACATATTGGTTTCTGGGGGCTGAAGATCGTTCCTTCGGGATGAAGAAGAAGAAGCAAGCAAAGATGGCGTAGTCACACGTTGTGCCTGTCTGCGCAAAGGTTCGGGCAACAGCCGTACTCTCACATCCGCTGCTCTTCTAGTTGGGCTTCCCGGGTTACCCAATGGCCTGGCCTGGGTATAATAAAAAGAACAGCAAGATTGATGAGCCTCATGGAATTTCCCAAGGGAATTGTGGTTATGTCCCAATACTGTGACGCAGCCCATCGATTCATGAGCACACGTCGACTCCCATAGGAGTCCTCAGCAGTGGCAACTCAATAACATGCAAGCGCACATAGCCCACCAAACTCGCGTCGCCCAGTGATGGAAACAGACAACTCACACCTTCTGCATGCAACTCCCGGTGGCGCCGTCACTCCCGTCACCGCCAAATTCTGGCCACGGGCACAACGTACTTACGTTGTGTACCATGCAAGTAAATAGTGGTGGTTGTGGTGCCCGTGGCTGACGCAGCCCAGCCCAAACGAAGCGGCAGCCGCGAGATTGGTCCTCAGCCCGCGCCGGGGTTTACTGGACTGCAGCTCGCGCCTTGTCTTCACTGCTGAAAAAAATAATGGAGTGATCTCCGCGCCATCGCATGCGTGGCAAAGGGACAAGAGCCACAGGGACCAATTGCCGTCTGCGCGGACATCTGGCTCGCCGTCCCGTCAAAGGGGGGCTTTTATTAGAACAATTATTTCCTCCCCCTTTCAGTTGGTAACGCAGATCATCGCCTGCCCCAAGCGCCCGAGCCCTGGGTGCAGAAAGGGAAGCGGTCACCTTTTTTTTTTTTTTTTTTTTGGGGGGGGGGGGGCGAAGTATAGCACGGCACAAGAGCATCTGCATTGCCGCTTTACACACAAGGTACATGCAACTCGAGTCCGTGAAGTAGGTAGCTGACCTCAGCGTTCGCGGTGCCATTCTATACGCGCATCAAGCTGCGCCACACCCTCTGCGGAGAACAAGATATGCAATCCATACATCCCCGAGATAGCAGAACGCCACCATGCACAATTTCAAGGCGGAGCAGTGTCGCGCGTCGGCACGAAACCCTGACTGGAGCCTTTCATAGGCTCCCGGATTGGGGCCACTCGGCCGCAGACCACCATCTGGGAGATTTCATGAGCCTAGCCTCTAGGCCGTCTCTCAGCCGGTCGAGCATGCTCGACCGCGATGCTGGTGACATATAACCCCCCGCCCCCCAGATAGCAATATACGTCTTATTGATGCTGCCGTGAAGTGGCGACAGGGCATCATCATCTCATGCTTCGGAGATAACAGTTATCAGGCAGGTCAGGACAAAAAGGTCCGGCCCTGGGCACACACAAACTTCGGTACCCTAGGAAAGCACCAGCCTCGCACGTCGCGACGGTTGGCCAGCTCGGTGTTTCTGACCCTGGCATATAGCAGATGAAGGAAGCCAGGGCCGCGTGTGGCGGCCAGTCAGCGACACAGATACTGGCCACGATGGTGCGTTGGTGATGTATAGGTTCGCCATTGGGTTCCCGGGACCTCAGACACCCGGAGAGCTGGGGTAGACGGCAGGCTGCGCGTTATCAGAGGGGCCAGGGCCACCACGCAGAGGAGCCTATGGGGAATCGGCTCGGGGATTTGTGTTCCAGCCCGCTGAGGGCCGAACCGTTTGGGTCGCCAGGCGCATCCGCCATGCTCGGTACCACGGTTGAAGCGCAGCTGCGTCGTCAAAGCCCAGAAATCAAGGGTAGCCTCAGTTAGCCTGTCTGCAAGGGTTTCCTTCCTGGACAGCTATGTCGGTCAGGTTCTGGGTTACCAAGACTCGAAGCAAACGTTCGTTGTTTCTCTGATGGTTGTGCTCGGCAGCATACGGACAGGAATGGAAGCTGCAGAGACAAGATTAAGATGCCGCGGTGTGGCAGCATAGCCCGTGGGACGTGAACATCGTTCGATTACACAGGTCGCCCCAGACTTGCTCATGGGGAGTGCCCCTCGGAACATTGGCCGCGGCAGTAAACCGCCAAACCTCACCGCGGCTTCGCGGGCCTACCTCGGTTGTTGGCCTTACGGCTCCGTATCCGTCTTGTGCATCATTCGCTCGTCATCGTGGAGATCCGCAAATATGAGAAATTATTTCGGCGTGTTGCGCGCGCTCCAGACAAAGCCGGGTCTGTTGCTGATCCCTAAAAACTAGATCGAAGTGGCCCGCGCAGGAGCATCGATCACAAACCCAACTAACTATACTCCGTACTATTGTGTCGGTTGACCCAGCATTGGAATCGCGAGGGCCGAATGGGATTCGTCCCGAGAGCTCTGGATGGACGGACTGTGGGGCTCGGAGCAAGGCTGAGGCGCCCTATTGCGGACGTGCATATCTGCACGAGGTTCCATTGTTAGGCAGCAACGACAAAGATCTGTGATATATGTGTGAAGACACTCCCCCTCAGCTGTGAGACTGAAGGCTCTGGTGCACGTGCAAAGGAGCTTCAGCCGCAGAGGCAACTCGTCAGCCCGCAAGATACTTCAAAGGGGGGATAGCCTGAGAGCCTGATTCCCAAATTATTTCCGCGGTTTCAAGGTGGGATGGCCGTAAGTGGCTGGAGAGGCCAACACCTGCAGAATGTCTGTCAAACTGTTAGCCTGGCAGCCTGGGTCTTGTTATCTGCAATTCTGGGATTGAATAAGCTCGCCATTGATAATGGGCATCTTTGAGCTTCGTATTCGTCCTTTCTTGGTGGCTTAAATTTGCTTTTCTGTCGCACGCGAAACGCGCAGGCTCGCCCCGGTCGAGCAGACCCGAGCACCTGGCACGACGGGCACGTGGAGCCGCAAGTAATTCAAGCGTCGCATCTCTGACCATTGCTATGTCGGGCTCAGTCGCTGATGGTTTGGTTTGCCAGGTACGATGGCATCCAGGACCGTGTGTGGCAGAGTCCCACGGGCAAGCTGAAAGAACTGAGTGCCCGCAGCGCATACATACTCGAGTACCTATGGGAATCCATTCCAGCAAACCGGGTGATAAGGACAGGCATCAAGCCACAGTCAGGTTTGTCATCTGATAACATTACCAACCCGCCGCACCGAGTAGAATTGGTGTGCTTGGTGCGTACCGCATGCGTCGCCTTCTTCAGCTGCGGGTTTGTCTTCCTGACCTGACCATCCTCTAACAGTGCCGTTTGGTTGTGTGGATCTTGGGTAGTTGGCGCTTCTACACTATTCCGGCCAACCGTGCGTTCGCATTGTCGCATTACACGGCGTCAGAGGGCCATCATGCTATCCCTTTTGCCGACCGCAATACGAACCAGGGAGTCCATTTTTCCAGTTTCAGCCCCAGGTACTCCGACCATGACCTGGTCTCGCAACAACGTCTTGTTACGTGGTTGATAGGTGACGGTACGGCTCCCGCGGTTGCAACATCTAACACATCGAAGTAACTCGGTTTTTATGGACGCCGATCCAATCCCCAATCGTCGAACACGCACTGGTCTCCACATGCTGCTTCGGTCTTCAGCGGGATCGCGTTATGCATAGGCGTGACGGGGAGTTTGGTCGTCGAATACACTAGGTCCAAAGACAGCGAGTGGATCGCTCATGCACTCGACGGCCAGCACAAATTTCGGCCGCAGTATCTTCATGTCCCGTTAGTAGTTAGATTTGATGTTCGGTTCGACAAGCCGACCGTTGACAGCCAATGTCACTTCGCAAGCTCGAGACATCGGCCTCCGAGCCTCCTGGAGTTCTTGCCAGGGCCTGCAGGGCTACCTACATAGTACATAGTACACACCTGACAGGCCTGTCGTGGGCCGTCCGGAGGCAAAGGACCGAGCTAAGACACCGTCGGGGATCCCAGTGTCGGCAACAAATAGGGGCGGCTGCACGCGGTGCGCGGCTCCTGCAGCAAGATGCCATTTCCCAATTTCCCATTCCAAGTTTTCGCCAAGCTGATGGCTGCCGCCATGCAAGCGCGCCCGGACGGGTTGCGAGTTGAGTCCGACCGTTCCGCTGGTTGCGAACGAAGCATCCGATCTTGTCTGAAAAGCCGAGAATGAGGGACTTAGCTTGTGCCACGACCCTTTGCTCGAGTACAGCAAAACGACGCCGTCCCGGTGTGCGTGCAGAGCTGAATGTCGCCCAGGCAGCCAGGCTGCTACTCGGTATGGCGTGAATCGGTATTGGCAAAAGCGGAGCTGTTGGCCAGCCCGACTGGCGACGTGGCTATGCTCCCCACATGGTCCGTACGATGCTGTCCGCCGAGGACTAGGGTTGCATAGCAGCCACCGGGCCAGAGGGCTGTTCAAGGCCGTCTGGACCTTTGAAGCTGTTGATAACGAAAGCGGCAATGATCTCGCTGGATTGAGTTCAGTCTATCACATCCTTCTAGACTAGTAGTTGCATCTGCCGACATGGTGTCTCCTTGTCCGGCTCGGACTCGTCCGGATCTCTCGGGGCTGTCGGGCTGCTCGTCGCACAAATTACGGGTGGCTTGGATCATGCTATGTCGTCTCTACTTCTTGACCGAGTTTCTGGCCCCCAAGGCTTTGCAGTTAGCAGTTGGCCCTGGCTGGTACCCGCTACTTCAGAAATGGACATGCAGCAGCACGAGATGTGCTGCTGTCCGTGTTCGAATCCACTGATGCAGAGAGGGTAGCAAGGAAGGCAGCCAAGCGACCAGGCTGCAGCCTTGCCAGCTGCCAGCTGCCAGCTCCCGGAGGCTGGTGGCTGCTCGACCGTATGGCGAATTAGCAACGCACCGAACGAGGTGTGTGCTTGGGTAACAAGAATACTTACTGGCCTGTTGTTGACCAATTGAGCACTCAAGCTCGCCCACCAGCCACGATCAATCGTCTATCGGCGTTCCGTTGTCCAAGCGTCCCGTAATCCCATGGTTGACGGGATGGTAGGCAAGGATCAGGCCTGCCGAAGACATGGATGACGCTGAACTTGTCCAGGCTGCCGGGCGTGCTTTGTGTCAAACGTGGTATGTAGTATCCAAGTCCAAACGCGGAAGCTAATGAACTGATCGGCTGAGGCGGATCGTGGACACTCGCAAGGGTGACGGTACTGAATGGCCTTGGCGCACTTGGTATATGTGTGGCTCCTCAACGATACAAGAAGATGGGCTTGTCGCCGGTGCTGATCAGTCGCGATTCGAGAGACTCGCCGGAGCTTTCCCAGGCCATTCCGACTCCCCCTTAATCTTTGTGCCGACAGCAGCAGCCCCACGCCCTGCATATGCAATGGAGGCACATGGAGACGGGGCTGACTCCGAGCATGCCCCAGCAGCGGCCCTATACCGCACATTTTGTATTGGAAGCTGAGACGTAGGCAGGCGCTGGTTAACTGCATCTCGGCGTCTTGGAAGCTGGAGAGGGCTAATGTCCACTCGGGGCACTCGACCGTGCGATTGAACAATTGGTGTATCTTTGAGCACCGTCGTCATCTGGGCACAACCTAATAAAGGCCCACTGCGGCCGGGAAGCCACGTTGGAAAGTTCTGGGCCCCACAGAGGCGAGGATCATGCTGCTTGACCCCCTGGGCATGGACTCTAGTGTACTGTGCATGGTCAGAGACGACTCTTTGGCACACACGGACGACGGTTTCGGCCAGTGCTTCTTGGGAGCGAAGAAGGCGCAGATATTTCCAGCGTGTGTGTATGAATTTACTGTGACATGTGCCTGGGTTCCAAATGAGAAGATATGGGAGGGTGAGTGCTATGTGCAGCACTGCGTACAGCACAGTTGGAAGTGCCTGAAGTGCAGTTGGTGTGCCGATCCGTCCTGCCAAATCTAACATCACGAAGTTGTTGTTTCCCTCGGGAGCGTGCCGAGATAGGAGGTGGGAGTCGCGGCCGCACTCTGGGACGGAGCGTTTGCACAACCGCGCGTCTAGGAATCTTGCGGCCTTGAACCGCTCAGCAGCCGTTGATGGTCAGCAGCAGTCTCGGTCTTGGGGGACCTAGCCGGCGTTGATGAATGAATTATTCGGCTGCATTGTGGGAAACTCGACAGCTGGGCAATGTGATTGATATTCACATGCTTCTGCCCGAGTGTGTGCCAGTGTGGCTCAGCTGGCAGCCAATGCGTGCGTTCGGTCGTATATCCACGCGTATCCGTATTTGCAGACCGCAGACCGGACTGGGCAGTACCAAGCAGTTGGGAGACGGGCCAAGGCTGCTACCGTGGGATGTTGATGATCCACCGAACATCCCCCCTTCTTGCTGCCAAAAGGTGGACCGACGGTCAATGGCCAGTTCGCCCCATCATTAATAATACAAGGCGGCACTGCTCCAGGGAGACAGGGGAGATACGTGGTAAAATAAAAGCTCACGAATCCTCCGCAACCCCCTGTCCGGGGCACAGGATACATACTACACTATGTAGTGCAGTACTGTGGTGGGAGCACGATAAGAAGGCCACCGAGTACAAGAGAACGAAGCGTGATGATGGCGGATGTGCTCGTTGATCCATGTTTTTTTTTTAAAAAAAAAAAAAAAACCATGTTGGCACCATCGTCCCACAGTAAATATGGGCGATGTACCCGTTCTCATCAGCCAAACACGAGCTACGCCTGGAAGAGCAAGGAGCAAGACAGAGCAAGAGAGCCCATCCCAGGACATGATGCAGGCCCAGTCAGGCCGTCCTCGCAATTACAGGCGAAGCACATGCATCAATTTGCAGCAGCCTTTCTGGGGCCGCATCTCCACCCAGTCTTTTGTCTTGCTTTGTCCTGCATCGCCCGTCTTTTTTTTTTTAGGGGATGGGGGGTGGTTCATACCGTCGCACGGTGTGTGTGTGTGTGCTTGCTATGTGCTGCTGCTGCTTTGCTTGGTGTGCTGGCCCTCCAGTCACAGTTCAGTCCAGTCCAGTCCAGTTGTCCCCGCCCAATCTGCTCCTGCTCCTCTCGTGTCCCTGCCATGCGTCCCATAATATCTTTCCTTCGTCTTCTTTTGAATCTCTAGCTCTGCACTGGGTGCCACCTTGCACCCCGCACAGATCAGACGACTAGTACGGTGGACAACGGACAACGGTCAGGACAGACAGGCAGGCCTTGCTTCCATTCTTCCTTGGTCTTCTCTCATCCTGACAGTCCCGCTGCAGTGCCTGTCTGTGCTGCCTGCCAAGCAGTCCCACACTAGACACGTCCACGCTCGCTCAACTCGCACCCACGTACAACCTCACCTTAACCTCTCCCACCATCCTCGGACCTATCCTATCCTGTCCTCATGCGCCGGCCCTCCCAACCAAAAATAAAAAAATAAGAAAAAAAAATTGAAAAAATACCACCGATATTTTTGCCACGCCACACACACGCGCGCACACACACGCACACACACGCACAGAGCTGGGCAGCCGCTGTGCGCTTGTGGGAGGGAAGGAAGTACTCGTATACTGTCCACATACTTGGTTAATTGTCTGCCTATCTATCTGCCCTTGCACGCCTCGCTGCACCAAACACAGTCGCTATAGTACCCTCGCTGTCGCCATTTCCTCGCGCACCAATTCAGCTTCGTTCAAAATCCAGGACCAACCTACAGACAGTTACGCACCGGCTAGCTCGAGCCAATTTGTCCTCGACGACGTCAGCCAAATACGCTCGTTACCACCTTGCTTTCAGGGCTTGCTGGGATACCGCACCGGTACCTCTGGACCTTTATTATTACACCGTTGATCCTGACCACTGCACGCTGCCAATTCGTCCCAGGAAACAAGAGGGGCGAGCCCACAAGCTACCCAGGTACTCAGGTACGCCAGGGCGCGACACTCTGATAAGGTGAGCACCACTGCGCAGACAGGACTTCCTGGTCCTCCGATCCTCACCCCCCCCCCGACACAGCCCAAGCCTGCGAGAGCGGCCTATCAGCTCCTGAACCGTACCCTTCCTCCCAGGGCAAAACCTGAATACATCGGCAATCCCAGCCCCTCCGAGTCTGATCCCGCCAGCCCAGTCCACCCTCCCACCTACCTACCCACTCACTGCCTACCTGCTCTACTCGCTCAGTTACTACTTCTGCTCTACATTGCTCTGCTCTGCCTCTCTGCCTCTTCACTTTTATTCTCCGCTTGCTTGGCCCTGTCCTTTCCTGGTCACTTCCACATGAGAAGCAGGAGGCAACCAGTAGCAACTGGCAATCGACCCATCCCATCCCAATACTAACATCATCTCTTCTCTCTCAGGCGCTGTCCAACGCTTGCCACTCGTTCAAGTCGCCTTTCGTTTCTTTTCCTGTTGCGCGCCATCGAGCCACGGCTTCATTGCTGCACCGTCCTTGCTCTAGTGCCACCGGCCTTGTCCTATCTGCGCCACCCATCGCCCGCAAGATCCGCACGCACCCTTCGTGCGTCCATACCTTAAAGTGACCCATCGCTCGTTCACCACCGCACAACCCGTCACGAAACCCGCGTGCCGAATGGGGTCTGCGTCTACCGAGGCTGCCCCGTCACAATAACCATCACCTAAGCCTCCACGTCCGACCGACGCCATCTGGATACAGCCTGTGGTGGAAGAGGGAGAACCAACCAAGGAGGCATACACAAGGCTGCGGCGCGGATACCTGGGGACCGGCCACCAGAATCGTGAGACGCCCCGGCAAGCACAACAGTCGCCAGAGCACATCCGAACGGCCCACCCAAGTCCAGCCACAGCCCACTTGGCAAGGGAGGTGCAGGACCTCGCGTCTTCCCCTCGTGGTACCGGGCTACTTCCAAAGCGGCAAACCTTCCGTCTTGCTGATCGCGAGCTCTGCATACCAGCCCTGGACCAAGCCCCCTCGCTCAGCTGTGCAACTGCACCCTCGAATCTCGGCCTCTCGCTAGGCCAATTGCGAAAGCGCCGCTAACCATGGCTCCCGCAACGCCCCGTCTCAAGATATTATCAGGTGCGTTGACCTCGATCCCCTCGTGCCTTATGTGCGCTGCATCTGCTGTCTGTGTTGCGCCGCCGCCGCCGTCGTGCATTCACTTCCTCTCACAAGTGCGACACTGCATTCTTCGGGCTCCGTGGGCCACTTTCTTCCCTTGAACTAGCACCCCTTCCTGCCGCTTCAATGCCGCGTTCCTCCTAATCCCCACTCCCGCACACTCGTTCTTGGTCCCCAGTTTCCTCCCTGGGGAGTCCGGTCCTCAACCGCGCCCGGTTGACGTCCTCGACATGGATGATCTGGAGCTGATGAACATCATAACAGTGGGTGGCAACGCCGTCTCTGCTTTCCTGTCCTGGAGGTTACAGGCAACCAACGCCTGCGACGTCACCCTCGTGTGGAAGTCCGGCTACGACCATGTAGCCCAGTATGGCATCTCTTTCAAGTAAGCTGCACCCTACTCCGCGAGCCAGAAACTGGCCCTGTCCTAACAGCTTTCTCAGGTCACAAGTCTTTGGCAATGAGCGGTTCAAGCCACGCCGGGGTATGTGAAAATAATACCGTGTTGCCTTTGTCCCTCTCCTGAAGACCACGTACTGACTGCTGTTGTCAATAGTGGTCAAATCTCCCGAAGAAGCGGCCAGCCGCAAGGAGGGCCACTTCGACTACGTCGTCCTCTGTGTGAAAGCGCTACCTGATGTGTACGATCTGGCCTCTGTGATCGATTCAGTGGTTGTCCCCCAACATACCTGTATCCTAGTAAATACCACCAACGCCATAGGCGTCGAGGCAGCCATCGAGGAGCGGTACCCTACAAACGTTGTTCTTTCCCTGGTCGCCGGCGCGGACCTCATACAACTTGGCCAAAGCGAGTTTGAGCACAAGGGGTCAACAGAAGTTTGGATCGGACCGGCCAAGAGGAACAGTCAGATCCCCGCGACCATACAGGACGACATGTCATCGGCTCTTGCCATGACTCTAAGCACAGGCCAGGTTGATGCTAAGGTGTCGCCCAACATCCGGCAACACCAGTACGAACGCGTAATAGGGTCAGTTTGTCTGTTCCCCGTGGCTATATAGTGCTCCAGCTAATGGTCTTCCCAGCCCCATTGCTTTCCATCCTACCAGCGTGCTCTTCGAGACCGCGAGCTACTCTGAACTCCTGGCCAAGCCTGCCGTCAAGACAGTTGTGCTTGGTGTGATTGAGGAATTACTTGAGCTGGCTGACGCCCAGGGCTGCAAGTTTGACGCCGATTACAAACAGAAGGTCGTGGACGACATGCTGAAGCAAACCGGCGCAGAGAGCATAATGTGGCAGGATTACCAAGCTCGACGGCCTATGGAAGTCGAAACTTATCTAGGCTCTCCTGTGAAGCTTGCAAAGGAGGCCGGCGTCAAAGTGCCTCGGATTGAGACCTTGTACGCGATGCTGCACCACATGAATATTGTCAACCGAAGCCGACCGAAGGTGGACACTGTCGCAGCAGCAGGGCCGCCACCTCCATCTGGTTCGCCCACATCTATGGCCTTCCCATCACCAATGCCTTCTCGCATGTCGATGCAACCGCCGCCTCGCGGAATGCCGCCCAATGGCATCCCCAATGGAAACGGCATGCCAGGCCGGCCCCGGCCTCGAGGTGCTTCACAGCTAGGACAGGCCCCGGGCATCCGTCGTCCTTCGTCGAATGCTGGACCCCCTAATGGATATGGACGACCGCCGATGAACGGGCCGAATGGATACCCTCGCCAACCATCCAGGCGGGGGTCGATGGACGGCACCGACCTGGAAGAGTTCAGCCACCTCGTGCTTTATGACGATATTCCCGAAGGAGGGGAAGGACACCTTGACCAGTCCGACCTGGCGGTCAGGGAACGCGAGCTGCAGTTAAGGCAGCGTGAGTTGGCCCTGAGGGAGCAAGAGATGAGGATGAGACGAGGCCCAGGCCCAGGCCCAGGCCCAGGCCCGGGTCCGATGGGGCCGCCGATTGGAGGGAGGCGCGGGCCACCGCCCCGGATGGTGAATGGTGGAATGTACGACGACGACGACGATGACGAAGGTGACTACTTCGACCCAAATTCAGGTCCGCCGGTACCCATGATCGATCC
Source organism: Stenocarpella maydis (assembly GCA_002270565.1). Lineage (NCBI taxonomy): Eukaryota > Fungi > Ascomycota > Sordariomycetes > Diaporthales > Diaporthaceae > Stenocarpella > Stenocarpella maydis. The sequence continues at coordinate 167,071 of NQMI01000084.1, forward strand.
CGACAATTTTGACATGATGAGCGTTACCTCTCGGAAGAATCGGCAACATGGACATAAGACTTCGGCTGCCCAGTTCCGCAAAAACCCGGAGCTGGACGCAATGCCGCCTGCCAGGGGAAATCGATTCCGACCGAACTTTGGCAGGAACCGCTCGAGCCAAATAGTCACTGGGGGCCCCAACTTGCGGGAGAATCTGCTGGAGGATCCCCTCATGGGACTCACGTCCAACAGATACGGTGCCGTCGACCGGAGTGCGATGCACCAGGAATCGAGGGCGAATTCAATGACATCTCAGCGCATGGATGACATGGGTTGGGGCCCTGGTGGAGGAATGGGCGGTCCAATGGCTATGGGCATGAACGGAGCGTTTCCTCGACGAGCGAGTCAATCACCTGGATATGCTCCGTCTATGAGAGGAGGTAACGGCAGGCCCTCACCACCCAACGGCCCTGGGCCCGGCGGTCCTGGCGCAAATGGCAGACCGTCACCGCCAAATGGGGTCCGTCAGCCAACACCACAGTATCCTCCAGGCCAAGGCAATACTGTTGCACCGCAACAAGTCGAACAGCACGCAGGGGTGAGCAACCTGAACCCGCCCAACAAGGGCAAGAATGTGCCTAGTCTGACCGGGAGTGCGAGCGCCAGCGCGGGCAGTGGTGAATCCACCAATCTCGACACACCATCCGCACACAGCAGCCAAAGTAGCCTTGGGCCCCGCCCTACGATTGCAGCACGCTAGGGGCGTCGCATTCCTGGCTATGGCCTTTTGAGTCGCACACAGGGGCGGCTGCGATATCCGAGCATATCGACACTACGGGATTCAAGTATCAGATCGGTCTCTACCAGAGACGTTGACTGATCAGCCGCTCTGCATTATTCATCCCGAGCTACATTGGCGTTGCCCATACGGCGCCCCGGGGGAGAGACCACCTCCAGACGCCGCGTCGGGCCAAGAGCTGTTTCTTCTCTGCAACAATCTGCTGCTACTTAGCCGCTTGCCTATAATGAATGGTCTGAGGCGATGAACAAATGCACACGAACACATAGACAGGGGCGTTTGAGGCGAACGGGAAGGAGACACGTCAGAATCCACGGTCTCCAATCCTGGGGGGAAACGGAGGGCTTGCGATACAAAAAAGACGACCGCACAAAGTCAACAACATAATATTAGTGGACGAGATCCCAGGGACGAAGCCCCCGAGAAGGGATCCAAGAGTACATAGGGCATCTGGCAGGCGCGGCACGGCACGGCACGGCGGTGAAAGACAGCATATCACAACATACTTATTTTATTTCTGGTAATACAGCAATCAACACTTTGGAATCCTGGTTCGGCCTCTTCTTCGTCCACATTCCCTCTCGCCGCCGTCCGCCCGCCGCCTGCCGTTCACCTGCCAGCCTGGCTGGTTCGAGGACGCCGAGGACACCGAGGACGGCCAAGGGGGGAGACTCGGCATGAAGGACAAAGAGGTGGGTGCTCATAGGAGCGTACAGAGTATTGCAGGTGGTCGGGCCGTTGGGGAAAGTGTGCAGGAGGAACAAGCCCTCGGATGGGAAAGCATTGCAGGAAGGCGAGATATGATCTGCTTCTGTATAAACAACAATCGTGGAAGTCAAAGCCCACATTTTCTCCAGCGTCACTCCTTGAGTTTTCCTTGTCACATCTCTACTTTTGCATTTTCCTTGTCCATCTGATCTTGTTTCCTGTCCGGAAAAGTTTGCATTCTTCCACCAAAGCAAACGACTTACTACATGTACTGGAGGTCTCATTATCTTTCTTCCTGTTTCATTTGTTAGGGTTACCACTTGGGGATATCAATCTGCTCTGCGATGAACAAGAGGGCGTATGGGTGGGAAGGTGCATTCATGGGGCGTGGTATGGTGGTAGTGAGGACCGAATCCGAGCCCTCGTCCTCCTCCTTCCCCGGCAATTGGGAGGGAATCATGAAATCATAGACTCATGTGGTTCAGTTTCGTCTCTCTGCTATCGCGGAATTTCCTCACTGGATCTCGCTGGGCGTTGGTGTACGTGCTGCCGTGAGGGGAAACCATTGTCGTGTTGGGGGCGGGCAGCGGTTGCGGGCCGGCTAGCTCGTGTTGACGCGTTGTCGTTGGTGGTTCCTTGACTTTTGAGAGGGCTGTTCTGGGGCGTACTGCCTCAGCTATCTAATGTCTATGACGGTAATACATCCTCGAGGGACGAATGGGTGGTCTGATCAATATGTCTACAAGGCAGGACAAGGGGACATGATTGTATCGCGCTAGGGCGGATTCATCTCTTGTCGATGGCAGCACAGGAACTTGGTCGCTCTTGTCCTGGGAGCCGGCTGTGAGAGTCGGCGCAAGGAGGGTATAGATAATTATTGAAGCAAATAAGAGATTGTATCGCGTGTGTTCTGCCTATCACAGTGAGATTCTCTCCGTCTCTCTCCTAACTTGGCTGGTCTCATGGCCTCTCAAGTTACGATATAGATGGTACTGGCCCATTTACTCAGTAGTTTCCCACCTCGCGTTGTCTCTCATGGGACGTCGTACCGGCACTCCTGTAACACGGCATGCTCGGGGCGCTCGGGGCGGTCCAGCCATGCCAACCAGCCTACCTAGCTCCCGGAAGATCGGTTGGCAACATACAGTACATGCCTACCTGCCTACGTAACGGACTCACACCCTCGCCCCTACGCTTCCACGCACTCGCCAGTGGTCATGTCTTGCGTCTCGGGTCACACGGCAGCGGAGAGATGGCGTGGCGGTTCTCTCTTTCTCTCTCTCTCTCTCTTTCTCTCTCTGTCTGTCTCTGTCTCTGTCTCTGTCTCTCTGTGCGGGTATGCGCGTTATGGCGGGCGGACGGGAAGAGAGGCGCTGAATGAGGGTTGACATGCACGCGGTTGTATGGTTGTGCGATGCACACTACTTCCGAGACGCGTGTGTCTGGTTGCCCGCCCGGAGTGGCACATGGGCAATATTTTCCTATTGTGTACTTTTGAAGAGGGCTCGCACTGTTTTCCATGGTCTCTGGCACCCCTCGAGGTTGCGTCGTCCAGAGAGGGGGGGGGGTTCGAGGCTCCGAGTTCCCCCTTTGCTTAAAGCAAGCGTTGCCTTGTATAACTCCTGATGACCGCATAAGCGCCGATTCACTTTGCGTGTTGGTGGCGGTGGAATGCCCGCCATTAAATTAGGGCGCAGGTTGCCCGACTCGGCAGGTACAGAGAGGGTACCTAGGTATGACCTACTCCTGTGCGTGTAGCGCTAGGATAGATTGGAAGGATGTTCATGAGGATGACAGGACGTCTGACCTGCAGGACCAGACGCAGGCAGCTGGCAGCAGATGGGAGCAGCCGGCGGTTGGTGGGGCACCCCTCGGCTGCAGCGCGTCACGTAAACACAGACTTCACGTATCGCAGCAACACCGCGTAAACGAGGCCAGCCCGACTGTTCTGTTTCGAGGCTTCCGAAACCAATCGTGCATGATCATTGACCCATCTTTCATCGAAATAAACCCACCATGAACACAAACGCCCAAAATTCACAGCGGCAATCGACGGCCACCTCGGGCAGCGCTCTCAAGCAGCGCCAGCTGGTACGAAAGACAGCCACATCCATGAGCGGGTGTTGATGTGTGCATTTGGGTGAGGCTAACATCTCCTGTGTAGAACCAGCTCCATTCACAGCTCGCCCTGCTATCCAAAAACCTCTCCGACACTGAAAATCTGCTCCGCATGACCAGTGTCCAGGCGGAATGCATGCGGGGGCTCGGCAGCTGGCACGGTGGGCTGTAGGCTCTTTACCACTCCCCTTCTCCTCCTGCCTGCTATTTTCTGACCAGATATTCTAGCTTCATGGCGGCGAGTAAGGTCCTCGGCGAGGAGTCTGTGAAGGAGCAGGCTCAGCAACAGGGCGGCAGGCAGAAGTGATGGGCCGTTTGGGACATGTCATGTTGTCTATTCCACGTTGGGGGCTCCCAGCGACCGTGCTTCTATGGGCAGTCGCCGGTCATTTTTTGGGTGGAAGATGTGCTCCTCACACAGCTCAAGGCTGATAGGTCAGAGCAGATGAGGCTGAGCAGCAGCTCTATAGCTCGTCAGCGCCACAGCCTGGAAGAAGGCAGGCACCATGCGGAGGCACGCAAACAGTTCTTTGGAGTGGGCGTTCGTCTTGAAGCGCAGCAGTTGGGCAGGCGTCTCAGGGATTTCCCTGTGGTTGAGGCTGTGGTTCGTCGGTAGCACCCTGCTTTGCTGCCTGCTCCGATGCATCTTCTTTGGCAATGCGCAGGGGCCTGCGCTTCTGCCTTGGTGCGTTGACGGGGTAGTGCTTCGCGTGGTGGCAGGTATGGCACATTATGACCAAGACGTCTGCCCAGGGCTTCTTGCCGCCTTTACTCGTGTTCTCGACGGCCGAGGTGCACGTCTGGCCCTCGATGAGCAGCGTGTCGCAGAATTTGCAGATGGTCCGCTTCACCCCCGGGCTGACTCGGATCTGAGACTTGAGGGAGACAGAGCGGAAGTCTGCAAGCAGCCTGTGAGACATATTCCGAGTCTGCTTGGCGGCCCTACGGTTCTTGTCTTCGTCGGGTCTAGTGGTATTGTCGCCGTCAACTTCCATATGCATATCAGGATCCGTCGTGTTTTGTGGGGCAGCATGGTTGGGACCTTGGTTGTGGGTGGCAGATTCTGTTGCCAGGAACGATGCCGCTTGGTACATGAAGGAAAGACGGCAGTATAGGGTCTTGTTTGGAACCCCGGGTACCTTCTTTTTCGCCATGACTAGAATAGGTGTCAGGATACCCGATGCACACGATCGGAAGACTGTTTTCTGTGGTGGCAGGCGGGGGGTATTGATATGATGTGTATGGGCTTGAGCGCTCTGGGAAGACTGCTTGCGAGTGTGGCTTGTTGAGTCAAGGAACAGCAAAACAATCGAAGGACAGACTGTGAGCTTGTTGTTTTGTGTGTGAGTGGCACTTCCGAATACTTTCCGACGTCGGTCCAACTGCTGGTGGTCTCTCCTAATAATAAGCGGCTCGCCAGCTCCTGCTGCAAGCAGCCTTACGAGGTACGAGTTACGCTGCTCCGTACCATGACTAAGCCCCACAAATTGCGGCCCGTGCAAGAGTGGGGCAGCTGACTGGATTGAGCCTAGGCCGTTGGAAAGGCAACCACTGGGGCGATGCAGTCAGCCAGCCAGCCAGCAAGCAAGCTGCTGTCAACTTCAGTCCGCCTGGCCTGAGCTTTCCTTTCACTCAGGTTCCTGCTTCCAGTACCTGCCTGCGTCTTTTCCCCCTCGCACGGCCTGCCAACCTCAACCCTTCCTCTTTCCACTCCACAAACAACCACCCAACCAACCCTCCAACCCTTCTCAGAAGCCCTTTGTCTGCCGCCTGCGCATTGACAAACCCTTTTCTTCCTTCTCCTGTCGGTTGCGTTTCTGTACTCCTTCTTCTCTTTACCCGCCTGCGTGACCCGCCTGGCCGCGCGCGTTTCTGAGCTTTGCAGACCACACCAACAACCCATCAACCACCACAATGTCTGCCGAGGAGGATCTCATCGACTACTCGGACGAGGAGCTCGAGACCCAGAAGGCCGCCGCCCCCGCCAACGGCAAGAAGGCCGCCGAGGCCGCGTCTGGCGACAGCGTCGACAAGAAGGGCTCCTACGTCGGCATCCACTCCACCAGCTTCCGCGACTTCCTCTTGAAGCCTGAGCTGCTTCGCGCCATCACCGACTGCGGCTTCGAGCATCCTTCGGAGGGTCAGTCCTGAAAGAAAAAATCTTAATCCATTCCAGCCTATCGTTACCCAAACCAAGCTCCCTCCTGCATCCCAAAGGATCCGTCCATCTCGCACGCAAAAGCAAAGAAAAACATCTCGTCAGATCAGATCCCGGCCACTTTCGGGATGCGCATGTCGGTATGGCCTTGGGCGGGGAGAAACAACGCGTCTCGCTCCTGCCTGAAACAAGAAGGAGGACGCGCCATGTTTTGAACTCCCTTGTTGGGGTGATGAGGAAGACCACCCGAGCGGGCGGATGGCCAGCGTGATTGTCTGCTCTGGGCCTCAAGGTACCATCCGAAGCAACAATCTACTGCTGGCATTGAAATGCTTCATGCGAGCGTCTGCCGTCTTGCGATGGTTGCTGTCGTGGGGCCTGGTGTTGATGGCATGTCATCCATCGATGGCGCCTCGAACGGCCCATTCCGTGTGACAGGCTGGACCGGGTGCAAGCCTCGGTTCACAAGTCTGCCGAGTGGGCATGTATTTGTTTTATCGGCTGATTGCGACTGGTTGACGACCGTGATTTGCGACAACGAAAAGCTTTGCTGCGACGATGGACGGACCTCTTCGACTCCCTCTCCGCGCTCCGTTCAATCCTTGCGAGACCTATTTCTGACTTCCGATCGCCCGTACAGTTCAGCAGACATGCATCCCTCAGGCGCTTCTCGGAGGTGACATCATCTGCCAGGCCAAGTCTGGTCTCGGTAAGACTGCGGTCTTCGTCCTCACAACTCTTCAGCAAGTTGAGCCCGTCGCCGGCGAGTGCTCTGTCCTGGTTATGTGCCACACTCGAGAGCTGGCTTTCCAGATCCGCAATGAGTACAACCGTTTTTCCAAGTACATGCCCGACATCAAGACTAGCGTTTTCTACGGCGGCACCCCTATTCAGAAGGACGCCGAGCTCCTCAAGAATAAGGACACCCACCCCCACGTCATCGTCGGAACCCCCGGTCGTCTGAACGCCCTGGTTCGTGACAAGTATCTGCGCCTGGGCAGTGTCCGCATCTTCGTGCTTGACGAGTGCGACAAGATGTTGGACCAAGTTGGTAAGGCTCCCACCCACCTTGAGATGCCCTCCACACACAACCACTAACCATACATCAGACATGCGCCGCGACGTCCAAGAGATCTTCCGCGCTACGCCTCAGCAGAAGCAGGTCATGATGTTCAGCGCCACTCTTTCCGACGAAATCAAGCCCATCTGCCGCAAGTTCATGCAGAACCCCACTGAGCACTACGTCGACGAAGACACCAAGTTGACGCTGCACGGTCTTCAGCAGTACTACCTTCCTCTCGAAGAGCGCGAGAAGAACCGTAAGCTCAACGAGTTGCTCGACGACATCAACTTCAACCAGGTCATCATCTTCGTCAAGAGCACCGTTCGCGCGACGGAGCTCGACAAGCTCCTCCGCGAGTGCACCTTCCCCTCCATCGCGGTCCACTCTGGCGTCAGTCAAGAGGAGCGGTGAGTAACGCACCTGTCATGTTCCATCAGGGTAGAAACTGATGACATCCCAAGTATCCGTCGGTACAAGGAGTTCAAGGAGTTCAACAAGCGCATTTGTGTCGCCACCGACGTGTTCGGTCGTGGTATCGATATCGAACGCATCAACTTGGCTATCAACTACGATATGCCCACGGACGCCGACTCTTACCTCCACCGTGTCGGTCGTGCCGGCCGTTTCGGTACCAAGGGTCTCGCCATCTCCTTTGTCAGCGGAGAGGAGGATAGAAAGGTGCTCGAGGATGTCGGAAAGCGCTTTGAGGTTGCCATTCCGTACGTGCCATATTCCTTTCCTACCATTTACACCAGCTAACAAGATCATAGTGAGTTCCCTAAGGAGGGCGTTGACGACAGCACATACTTGACCACTTGAACGCGTTCAACTGTGGGCTCGTCTGTCGATGCGAAGCAATGTGTTATGGCATCGGTGAACCTGGTAGTTCAATCAAAGTCCAGAAATCCACTAGGGAAGGGGGAAAAAAATCAAGGTCTGGGCACAATTCGAAATTATCGTATAGGATTGATTATCTGTGATATGCGGACGCAGTCTTCCTCTTTTCAACTTGCAGATTCGTGACGGGGGAGGGGGAAAGTTTATTTCGATGCTTCAGAAAGGGCAACCTGCCAGTCTCAAAAGATGATTTCAGCACACAAACCCACCGTCCATTCACCTGGCGTAGCCATACCGATCTTGACTACATCAGGTGGTGGCTTAGGCCGTGATGCTTTATGGCTACTTTGGTCTCTGTGACTTCGACCTGCTTTACAACCCTAATGGGTATGATCATCCGTCCTGCTTTGGGCAAAGTGCTTTGTGCCATCCATCATTCCTGCTTGAATTCGGACCGTGGCCGTTGTCATTTGCAGGTAAAGAGAGCGGCGTTTGCCGATTTTATTATTCCCACAGGGCGGCTCAATAATAAATACCCCAAGACAAGTGGTTTCGCAGACGCCTTGCAGATAAACGCCTCCACTTCCACACTTCACGCTGCTCCCTCCAAGCTCGATGAAGCGCCATTGGACCTGACTCAAAGCCTCCCTCCACTAATAGCTAGTACCAATGTGCCTCACCTGGACGGTACCTAGAGGACAGTGATCTCTTCAAGAGATAGGTGACGGGGACCCCAACGTGATTTAGAATTTCTAGAGCCGAGACTCCTGGAAAAGAGTGTTCCATGAACTGGATGATAGCGAATGGCATTGTCCAGGAGACAGAAAGTAGAATCAGGACCACTCAACCAGAACACTCAAAGCGCTCACCTTGAGCTTCGAAGGGTTTGAGGAAGGCAACAATATAACAAATTGGCAGACAGTGGATTGAAACGATGGAGTGGTAGTCTTCATTGTGCCGAGAGTCCGAGTTGAAGAGGTGAATTGACCACGCAAGAATATGAGCGATCATGTACCCTCGGACCATTTGCAGCCGGTTTGCCAGGACCACAATACCCACAGCCACAAGGGAATGCGGTAATTGAGGAGTGTGCTCCGGCTACATGGCCAGACATGGCATTCCTTGGGCCAACTGAACAGCTCGAGTGATGAGTCTAAACGCTCCCAGTGGGTCTCTTCAAAGGACTATACTGCCTTCCTCATGATTGTTATGCCCATGGCTACGTAGGTTCCACCAAGCTAGACTGACAACCACGGGCCATTTTCCGTGGCCACTTAGATTTATGCAGCACGCACCAGGCCGACCAGCTTCTACTCTGAATGGGCGTCTTAGGCTGTGAAGAGTTCCCATGTACCGCCGGTGTACTCTTGACTTATACTTGCCTATGCCACATACGGCCGGTCCTGTTGTATTATCCTCATCAACTTTGTAACAAGAATGGGGCCTGGAGAGGGAGGGTAATCTTCTCCCAGTCATCTCCCAACGTATCGCGACGACCTCATGCGGGCAGAGTTAGATTATATCCGACTCGGCAATACTGTTAGCCCCCTTGCGAGTCACCAGGCCGCAGGGTAACTGTCTCGTGTCTACTCTGCCCAGCCTGCTCTTGAGACCCAGTCTAAACCACAACGCGGAAATGGGTGTTTAGAGCATCATCTGAGGCCTGAGGAAGTGTGCCATCAGCAGGAGAGTCTATCTTTCCCCTGCTTCCGGTTTACGCGGACTAGCCATACGGCGCCAGAAGGGTCATTTTACTGAACAATTGAGAGCCAACGGCTTGGTCAAGAGGCCCAAAATATATAATTGGGTCCCTTACTACCCACGTTGGAACCATGAAGGCGTATGGATGCCTCAGCTTACGTCGCTGAGTGCGGCTCGCTCCCAGCAGGAAGCGCGGACGGCTATACATGGAAATGCGAGGGCGAGATCACTGAGCATAAAACGGCAGCCTCCGCTATCGTGCACCAACTCATAAAGCAGTTGCGTGTAGTGAAGCACCCGTTACCAGGCCCGAGTTGGCGTTGAGAAAAAGTTATACCGTCCTAGTCATGATTAGTATGAAGCGTCTTTTGAACGTCAGAGTAGTATGATGCCGGACAGGGCCTAAAGGAAGGATGGCTTCCAGAGTGAAGTTTTGCGGGTGTTACCCCTGACGTCTGTCAGTTGTGTTTTAGAGTCTTGACATATCCCATGAGCACGTCAGCAACTTGAGAATCGAATACTTGTCTGGTGTGAGGTGAATCAGTGACTTGCTAACTTACGCAAAGTTATAGAAAGTTTGATAGAGAGAGACATAGACGAAGTAAATAACCAAAAGAATATACTAATATATGTGTAGTCCGTAGAATGCGGTATTTCCCCTTGAGTAAAAGTGTAATTGAGTGACTGATAACGAGAAATTCACCGCATATTCGCCGCTGAGACTCAGCGTTGAATGGAATTGGTCAATATATTACTTGTCCGCTCCATCCCGTGTCTTGGCCGCACCAATAATTTACTACCGTGTTGAGAGCACGTATACTCAGGGTATGGAAAATACGTCTACATGCAAGGAAGGATCGCAAGTCGACCGTGGCTCATGACGGTAGATACCCAAAACGAAACACGCATGCCTTGATCGATATGCTACTCCAGGGTATTCTCCAGAACACAGAGGCCAGTCGTCTATCTAGGTACTCACGCAGGCACTTTCAACCAAACACCGCCGCCTAGGGCCAAGTGAGCCTCGGAAGGCTCGAGGAACGTGGGGAACCACTGTATGAGCAGCTCATCAACCGAGTTGAAAGGTGCAAACTCCGTGTGGCCGAAGGCGAGAACCCCGTCAGGGAGGACTTGGATTTTGTTGTCCACACTCGGTCGACGGCTATCTGGGCGTCACTGGCGGTGTTGCCATGCAGGGCAGCACTTTAGTGCCCTAGTATACTGCTCTTGTTTGAATGACCTGGAACTGAGATATAAAACAGCGCTTCGAATTGCCCGTCGACATTGGACATGTGATTTTGCAAAGTTAATGACAGAGTTTGGAATTGGCATGTTTTGAACCAACGCGGTAAAGCTAACAAGTATCTTCCCACCATACATTCCTCATCGCGGGTTGCAAAAGCCCGGCATGGCCACCCAGCCCAAGGACAAAACAGCACCAACGGACCCAAGAACGTAGCACCAAAGTTGCTGGCCGCCGGGGACAAAGGTAGGCTGGTCGACCTCGGACATGGGACCAGGGAACTCTGCGCCTCCGGCGACGCCAGGAGGCCGGTCGGGGAGAGGGCCGTCCCCTCAGGTCGGACTAGTGCTAGATGGTGGCGGAGCACGGTACATGGCCGGCCAGGAGGGCTCTGGACCCCATCGCCGGACACGCACACACAGCCAGGGCGGCGGCGACGCCTGGCTCGCGAGCAAGGGGACGTGCCCGTGGGGCGGCGCAGGACAGCTACTTAGCATGTCTCTCAGCTGAGGTTTTACAGACACCCTCCCGCTTCCTCATCTTGCCCCGGCCCCCTTGCCTCTGGAGGATGCGGGAAACGCTCGTGTGAGACATTTTAGGTTTGGAAATGACGACGTCAAGTTGCTCATCGAACGGGCCACGGGGATGGAGAGCGATCCCGGCCGCATGCCGGTGGTGAACCGGGAGCGTCCACTGAGATGGCGAGGGCTGGCCTATGGTGGCCTGGGAGGGCGAGCCCGCCGCTGCTCGGCGGGGCTTTGCCTTGGGCGAACAACAGCTTGTTGAGATGGGTGGCGGCGGCCGTTGGTGGCGATCGTGGTGGCAGTAGTATAGGGCGTGGTATGGTCCCCGCGTCAGAACTCACCCCCGAGACGGAGGGAGCACAGCCAGGGGCTACAACGAACGAAAAAGACTATATCGAAGCGTGACTTGATTATTTCAAAGCCGGCCTGGTCTCGTTCGCCACGCGAATCATCCGCCAATGCGGCTCCCTTGCAGTCGTGCCCTACCGGGCATGGCACCTCCTGATTCCAAACAATCTAGCTGTAAAGCAACCAATCTCGTATTGGAAGTGATGATGACTTCCAAGCGTCTGCCTGCGCTAGCACAAGGCCCCATCTTATACCACTATTGCCCCTGACCAGCCCCGGCAGAGCTGAGGTTGGCAAGCCGAGCTAGCCAAACATCGTGCCTGGACACCGGCCGAAGGCCCCGGACGGCGAGACCTGTCGCCGCATGACCACGATGACAAAAGATGGGGCGTGTGCCAAGGACTGGATGGAGTGCAAACTTGAGAAGGGACGATGATTGCTGACTGTGTGCCGTGGAGCCTGTTCCCACGAGGGTTTGCGGTACAGCTGGCCCTCGGCGGGAAGCTTTGGCGACATGCACGGGTGAATGGACGCGCCCGTATAACACGGCTCCCCAGGGCGAGGCCGCCAAGGCTGTAAAAGCCCCCGGGGAAGCACCGCCGCCGAGGGCAGGGGGGGTGGGAATAGGGTCACTTGACTGCTCCGAACGGCCTCCGAAAGACTCACCCTCGGTTGGCCATCGTGGAACCTCGAGAATCCTCTCAGAGTCACAGCCAGGGGCGGTCGACAGCGACACACACACGCGCCAGCACGACATCGGACGTTGACAACGTGAACAAGGAGGTGAGGTGAGTGACTCAGCGGGCAGACGGTGAAAGCAGGCTTTCCCCGACCCCTGGCCCTCATTTGTTTTGCCACCTGGCTCGGCTGGACCAGCTGGCATAACCCAAACCCGGTGGTGGTGCTGCAGTCGGCTCGTGGGGCCTCACCGCGTTTGCCCGATGGGTGGCCCGGGCAAGGCGAGAGAGATCGCTTGGGCGACGGGCGACCACTCGATGGTTGCTCGTTGCTTTGGACACGCCTCTCCCGGGGCCCCATCTGTGTGCTCCATCGCAGCTTGTCTGGAGAGGCTGTCATGTGTGCAGTACACTATGGACGAGCCCGGTTGCGACTGGCTGTGTCTCGGTGTTGAAGACCCCCTCTTTGGTCCGGTGCACGCTCCGCCACCCGCGATGCCTCGCCATTATCGTCATGGATCGCCCAAGAACTAAGACCAGCTTCATTCCACAGGGAGGGGGCAATCCGAGGCTATCGCCAGTGTCGAACACTGCCTAGGTCGGAATTGCCATCGCATTATCATCACCATAGTCAAAGAACCCGAAAGTTGCCGGGCTAACGCCACTGTAACAAGACGTCAGAGGTGAGACGGTTCAGTAGCTCGGGCGTCGAGACCGAGCCCGTGGCTTGGCGTGTTGTGCCTCGCTCGTACAGGGGGCGAAAGCGAGAGAGGGCAGCAGCAGCAGCAGCAGTGGCCCCTCGGTCCCCGCGATAGGATGTGGTGATGAGCGCCCGCCCTAGTGTTGGCTACAGGGTTTGCTCATCTCTTACGAATCACCTCGGGCGAGGCCTCATTGGGCGGTGGCACACCACCAGCTTCCTTCGGCCCAGGCAGGCCATGTTTGCAATTCTCTTGCCCAAGAGAGAGCGTAAATCTTGGGCGATCGGAAATTCACCACGAATTTGGAAGGAAAATGCCGGGGGCCGCATCGACACAACCACTTTAGTAGCTGTGATTGATAAGGGGGAGCCTGGAGTCGATCCAGAAAGCCTCGTCGATAAAGTGACCAAGGATTGCACGTCACCAAACCAGCATATCCGCCACGAGGCTCGCCTTCAACCCATGTCGTTGGTTTGACCGGGCGAGCTTATGATGCGTGTGAGTCAGTCAGCCTTGGGGAGGCAATTGGCGGGCGCGGTTGTCATAGAGAATCTCTCATCTCACGAGGATGACCTCGTGCTCCGAACCGCGCGGCAAAGACGCGCCGTCTCTGACCCTGCTGCTGCCTGCGCCGCTTAAGGGTCACGAATGCGCTGGATTTTGTCATTTCGCCTCGCAGTTGCAACCATTAAACACCTCGTACGACGACAACTCTGTCATGGCCAAGGTGTCTAGGCCGAACCTAAACACTAGATCCCGCATGCTAGGCTGGACGAAGAGCTCTGCACAGAAATGTCTCGCTCGCTCACGCGGCTGGGTTTTACAGCGAGCACTTTCGCCGGGATCACGATGGGCTCCGAGATCGCTCGAGACGTAGCCCTATACTCTAATTTTCTTTGGAAAGCCTGGCATAGTATGACCCAACACCTGCCTCGTCTATAGTAAGGCTGTAAGCGGGTTGAGTCATAGGCCGGGGGGCGGGGGGGGGGCGCTTTTCAAGGTAGAGTCATGTAGCTGAAGTGAGCGGCGGCTGTGATAGCAGAACATGTCAAGGAAGTGCCGCGAGACCTCAGTGACAGGTGTATTGGGTAGTTTCGAATTTGGTGGTCGATGAACGGGTTATCGAACACTTGGTGGCTTCGACCACATGGCCAGCACATGGACTGGCCAGCTGTCCGCATTGTCGATCATATTCACCCGGGATCGGGCTATGGGTAGCAAGGTGCACGATATAGGATGACAGCGCCTGCTTGATAAGTTCATGCTGCTGGAGATACCGAGGCTCATTTTTATTCGATCTGGGTGAATGGCTGGCTTCAACGTACCTGCTGTCTCCTCGACACCGTGGTCGAAGTGGATGGGCCCAGCTTGCACCGCATGGATGAGTGTGTGAGCGAAGCCTACCATCCATCACACCCAGACATTGGCCCTCTCGCACAGGGAAGGTGTGCAACCATGGGCGGAGCGGGGAAAGGCTGGGGCCGCGTTGATTGGGGCACGTGTAACAAGGGCGCCATCTCCAGGTCTCGACATTTGCAGACCGGTAAGTCGGGGAGGGGGGGAGGGGGCGCACGCTCGGGGTTCCCCTACTGCAGCAGCCCGAGAGCCTGCGAGTACATACATAGTCCAGGGAGCAGCGGTGACGTTGTTGATGCCCCCCATGTGGATGCTTGAGCGAGTCAACTTGGTACACAGTACCGAATGGACCAGGTGAAGAAGCATCGTGAATATTCTCGAAGGCGGTGGGGGAGGGGCCCTTGGGGGCCGCTCCGCTCCTCCCACGCGGCCTCAGCGCACGCACAGTGACGAAGAGCAGCAGGCTGAGTAACGACGGGCCAGCGGGCCTGGTGGGCTTGGGCAGGGCAAGGCGCGGTGTGGGGTTGAACCGATTTGATAACTGCACCCGAGTGGACCTCATCAGTGATGCTGTCTCCCTGTGGGGTGCCAAAGGTGCCAAAGGTGCCAAAGGTTCAGTCACAGGTGTGGTCCGGTACACTGCACTAGTGTGAAAACGAGGCAGGAAATGCAGAAAGCAGCCGATTGGCCCCGCCGTAGCGATCCTGGAGCCGATGTGGGTGGCCGGATGGCCGGCTGTGCCACGTTTTGCCAGTCTTCAAGACTGGCCCCATGGGTTGGTCACAGGGCAGGACACAAGTCGCGTTGTCTGATGCCGGCTCATCAAAAACCAACGCCAGCATGATATAGGTGTTGCGTGACCGGTGAGACAGCGGGAGACAAGAGACACGAGAGCGTTCTGAGATGGCAACCGAGCAGTGAGACTGGGCTGTTCCTCAGTGGCGTGGTTGCTGCATTTCCCCCGATCCCAAGGACCAGGACTAGCAGGCAGTAGAGCCAGCGAGGGTGGGACATGGGGGAGACGACAGAGTCTCGGGGGCAACGCAGCCAGCCCAATACCGAAAGTGCCGTAGATTCTGGTGCCGCCCCAAGTCTCAGGAGGCATGTGTGCAACCGATGCAGCTGCTGCGGAGCGACCGGACCACTGTCTTCAACGTAAAGAGCAGGTTCGGACACCACAATCGACGCGGTTGGCCGTCTGTCGCCAAAGGTGGGGCGCAGACACTTGAATCCGGGTTTGTGATCGTCCTCGGGTGGACCATGGCGGAGGCAGACGCTGGGGATCTCGGTCATGCATATGTGGTGATGTGACAGAGCGGGTGGGAGACTGCTGGTTGCTGTCCCATGAGCCTGCTCGCCGAGCCGACGGTTTGATGCTGCTGGTGCGCAGGATCGATCCGTGGTCAGGCACTCGTGCAGGTCAGCGCGTGCGGGTGAGTACCTGCGAGCTGGTACACTACGGGAAAGAGAGACAGGACAGACAACCGCATGCAACATTGTTTAGAACCGCACCACTGCGGGTTGGACCATTTCCAGAGCCTGGCAGTCTGGCAGTTGTGCCCAAGGCTGTGTGTGTGTATGTGTGTGCGTGCCTGATGAAACCGCAGGATCGCTGATGCCAAATTTGGGAACGGGGTTGGTTGCTAATAAGGTGGCTTACGTCGATGTGTATGTGCGCCAAGTACCATCAATGTCTCCTCCACGTTAGGTGGATTGCCTCGCCCGCAGTCTCGGATGCTAACAGAGGCCGCAGCCCAGCACGGCCCAGACGGCAGCACGGGGGCGCAGCGGCACGGCTGCAGCCAGCCAGGCTTATTATTAGGGGCCGGCTGGGGATTTGGGGCTCGGGCCTGGCCTTGGCCTTGGGCCTGATGTTGTAATAAATGATGATGAGGATGATAGTGGCAGTGATGCATCATGTTGGGGGGGGGGGCGGCAGAGCAAATCGGCCACCCGCGACGCAACCACCCCACCAGGCCGAGGTGGACGAGGCCTTCCTTGTATGTCTTCCAAACTTGTCTCCAGCATGTTTTGCATCGCCTGTTGGTTGCGTGTTGTGTGTGTGTGTGTGTGTCTATTCTTGATGAACGGCAGCAAGGAAGCAGGTCATGCGAGGTGCGCGAGGTCATCGCAATCTCGTCGGTCCCGTATTGAAGAACCGTGTTGCGCGTCTGTTCCGGATACATGACGGATACAAGACCTGTGTATCTACTTGCTGTACATGTGCATTCTCGATATTGGTCAGCTCTGCTAAATGACCCAGCCCCGCAGGCTTAACAAGAGCCGACTGGCTGGGCAAGTAGTGGTTAGCAAAACATTTCTAAAAAACACCAATCAATGGGAACTGCTAATAGCAGCCGTGATACGGGGTGAGCAATGAAATAAATACGGAGTGCATGAGGGAGTGTGCAGGCGTTGCCAAGGCCACGTCGGGGCAATGGACAAGTCGGGATCTCTGGGACAGCATCAGCACCCATGTCCCTCACCCAATGGGCGCCCCTTGCCCCCCTTCATCTCATTCCCGTCCTCCGACTCTTGCGGCGCTGGAACTTCACGATATCCGGCTCCCGTCGCTATTGGCATCGTCACTCACTCTAGATCCTCGTGTCCGGGTGCATGGCTTTATTCTGTGGTCCCTTGGCTCGGTCAGGACAAATGAGCTGATGTCTGAGAGCGGCATGAGGGGAGGGAACGAACGGTTGATGAAGCAGCAGCAACAACGCACATTGCATGCATGCATGCATGCTTTTCGGGTGTGTGTGCGTACACCACAGCTGTAGGCAAAACCGGAAGAGTCATCCATGATACTATGCCGAGTGCATACATGGTCATGTCTCTGTCAACCTCACCAGTCGATGCGATGAGATGAGATGCAGGGCGACGGGGCTAGGCAGAAACGGGGCTGGGCCGGCTGCTGCAGGTGCGAGCCAGTTGCAGCAGCAGTGAGCGTGGCAGGGATGAGGGCGAGGACCTGGAGAGTGACAAAGAGAGGTGGCCACCCCACTCGCACCATCCGGCTGCGGCCAATCGCCTGCCAGCTGATTGCGCAGCGCTAGTCTGATTACGGGCCGCCAATACGTCCCCTCGCTCCTGCTCATGGGCAATCAGAGTGGCCTGCCTCGTCTTGGGCCCTGCCCTGCCCTGCCCTGCCCTGCCCATGCATACATCCTCGGAAAGAGTACCTGCGCTGCACTACAAACCTGCCGCATGAAACAGGTACCCCCGGCCAGCGCCATGATGGACCGGCGGCACAGGGCAGCTTGCTGTGGACGGCAATCTTCAAAACTGCTTCAGCGCCCGCGTCACAGCACGTCCTGCCCTCCCCTTTCCCTTCCTCCCCCCCCCAAAAGAGCAGCCAACATGCTCGATTCCACCGTCTGAGAGATGCAAAGCGACTCGCCGTAGTCTGCTTGAGCATCTGGTTGTCAGGCCCAAACAACTCCTCTCTGGTCGTTAACTCGTGGTTCTGGTCTGTTCTTTTTTCCCTGCGCACTGCTCTGCTCTGCACTGCTCCTCGCCTGCTCATTGTCCACGCGGAATCGAATCGTCAAACATCCACAATCTCCTCTCATCCGTTGCTCCTCGTTACCCAAATCACCTATACCCAACCCCGCGGTTCGTCTGGGCTGACTCCTCCGTCTCGTATCCCTCGTGCGGCATTCATTTGCTCCTGCGAGGACAAAGAACAAGACGAAGAAGAAGTCGGGCCATCTGACCGGAATTAATACCCTTTTTTATTTTTGTTTCCATCCTGTGATCGACTCACTCCTCGACGCCTCAGCTTCCTTTTTCCTTCTTTTGTCCCTGCCGGAGGGCCTTGGAAAACCAAACCCAACCGAGCCAAGCCAAGCCTACGGCGGTCTTTGTTTCTTAGGTGCTGGCCGGTGTTAGTCAGTCTTGAGAGTCGGGGGCGTGGATCAGCAAGCTTCTCCTGTTTCGGACTGCCCTTGGGAGTTACTCACACAGCCCGAGCCCGTAACGCACGCGCTGCGCTGCACTCGCCACACACTCGCGCAACACAACGCAACACAGGCTCACACGGAGCCGGCTGCCCAAGCTGGGGCCCAAGACGCCAGAGACCCATTCTCAGGCTACTACCGCCTTTGCCCCCCCCCAGGGGCCCGTGACACTACGGCCCATCCTAGCCAGGTAGGTGCCTCCGTCCCTCCCGTTGGTGTACGCAGTGCGCAGTCCAGCCCCAAAGCCCGGCCCAGCCCGGCCCAGCCCATCCCATCCCTCGGACTGCCCATATGCCTTCGCCCACTCACCCCTGCCCTCACCTGCCTCGCCATTCATTCCCTGCCTGCCCTGCCTACCACCCAGCCAGCCTACAAGGCCCCAAGCCTGCCACTCGTGCCTCTCCTGATGGGACGGCGGCAAAGACCGGTCCATACCGTCTTCGCCACCCTCCCTCCTATCACACGTCCCGGAAGAGTCATCGACAGACACGTAAAACGGGACTGCCACCTGCCCTCCACCCATCAACCGTGGCCATGGATACATGAACCTCACTGATGCCGGAGTGACCAACACACGCACGCACACATACACATACACACAATCGTCGCCTGGCATCATCATTATTATCATCATACCCACTCATACCCACCCATCCCATAACCATATCCATAGCCTCCTCCACCGTCGTACTCATTATCATCCCGTCTCGTCACCCGCCCTCGGCCTGGCCTGCCACTGCCTGGGGCTGAGTCTTCCTTCTCGCCGCGCTTGCTAGGCTCCGGCACTCACCTTCACCACCCGACCTCTCTTTGTGCCTTCGTGCCTCCCGGAACACAAGCAAGTTACTCATGATTCAATAACAGCGGCGTCTGATGACATCCATTTAAACTACACCACCTCCATCCTCCTCTCGACGGCATGACATCGCCACCAAACGGCGACTGCATCAGAAATACCGATACCCTGCGGACCTCTACATTCCTCCTCGTCTAGCAGGACTCGACATCCAACGGAATCCCCTTTGGACCACAGCCTCGCGACACCCTCGACCCACCAATCCCATAACACCAATCCTCCGACTAGTAATATTTACGTGGCACATGATGGCTTCTGCATAAGGCTCTTTCCTTGGTTAGATTCTGCGACTGGAAAACACGAGAGGCTCTATTCGCGCTCGAAATAGCCCGACGACGTCCCTCCCTGCCTCCCTCCTACCCGCAACCTCAGATCAAGATGAAGCCCACAGACGTAGACTCGCCGGTCTTCATCACAGCCAACCGAAGTGTGTTATATACCTCTTCACTAGCCTCCTCCGCAACGGCCTCCTCGGCCTCGGTCTCGGTATTCTCTGATGCATCCTCGCAACTTTCCGCCGACTATTCCACATCCACATCCTCATCCCTCACCGACTACTCCGACTACCTGCCTCAGTCCCGGCCGTCCCTCTCCCGTCAGAGCTCCTGCGCCTCCCTGAGGTCCAGCACCCTGTCCCAGGGTCTGCGCCAGAACCCCCGCCGGACATCCAGCAGTGCGACATCCCGGACCGGCTGCCCACCACCATTGGTTAGACAGGTCGAGCGGAAGCACAACTTCGTCGACAACCTTGTCGGTAAGTCGTGACGAGCACCAATGCCCACTCCACCGGCTCAAGTCCAAGTCTTGACATGTACTCTCGTTCTAGATTCTTCCACTCAGATCGTCGAGGCCATCTGGCCAACATCATCCGTGGTATGCCGCGAGGAGACTAGCAACTCGAGCGTCTTGCCTCTGCGAACCTTCATCCAGGAGACGCTGCGACGTTCTCGGACAAGCTACTCCACCCTGCAGGTCGCACTCTACTATTTGGTTTTGATCAAGGACCACCTCCCAGACCGCGACTTCACCATGGAACAGACAGACGACTGCCATGCGAGTCGTGCTCTTCAATGTGGCCGACGAATGTTCCTCGCCGCCCTGATCCTGGCTTCGAAATACTTGCAGGATAGGAACTATTCGGCTCGCGCCTGGAGCAAGATCTCAGGCCTCGCCACCCACGAGATCAACCAGAACGAGATGGCATTCCTCCTAGCGGTCAACTGGAACCTGCATGTGACCGAGGAGGTGTACAACCGCTGGACTGACTGCGTCATGAAATTCACGCCGTCTCAGCCGCCCTCGCCTGGATCTGGAGTTGCGCTCGCGGAGTTCGAGCACCAGTGTGATGACTTCAAGAGAATCATTCTCGAGTTGAATGCCGATTTGGAGAACCTGGAAGACATTGTGTCAGTGGGTGGATTCACCCCTGCGCCCTCCATGAGCCCAAGATCACTATCCCCGCGATCAGTCCTGGCTGCAGCCCAGGATAGACCCGGTCGATATGATTGCGTCACGCCAACCCCGAGGGCCTACACAGCCCCTCACACCATGGAACCCGCGCCGTCACCAGCTCATACCGTCGTGCGGCTGCCGCCGACGTTTGCGCTACTTCCCACTCCTCGCCTTGCCCCTCATCCCAGTGCTGCCCGCGAGCCCTCACCCGGGCTGGCGAGCCTGCCGCACTGCTTTGGGAGGAGCTCTTCAATGAGTCTGGCAATGGGCACAGCAAACGCCCAGGTGGAAAGGTGGCCTATCTCTTCCTCGCCCCAGAACTACTACACGGCAACCCGTCGGTCTTCCCTTGCCAACTCGGTCTCCACGCCGTCTTCTCCTGAATCAATGATCTCGGACACGTCCCGGACGTCTCGCTCTTCCTCGATCTCATCGGCGTCATCGCTGACAAGCGCGCCGCATCCCAAGTTGGATGTGCTGGCGCGTTGCCGTTCTGCGAAGCTGTGCAGTGAGAGGTATGCCCTGAGGCCCACCATCGCGTCGGTCCCTGAAGATTATGAAGAGAACATGACTTCCTCTCCCGAGCCATACGCCGTACCGGTGAGCAATGACCTGAGGGGCATGTCATTCGAGGCAGCTGCATCAAACAGGGCAAGCGAGGTTGATGACGCGACAAACGATGCTGCTCGAGCACTCCAGGAGCTGCATGACAACTGGCGGCGTTCGCACGCGGCACCACAGCTCGTGGCCCCCGCACCCAAAGTTGGTTCAAAGCGGGCTCGACCCGTTTCAGTCGATAACGGCCTTCAGGACAATGTCCGCGGCATGCTGCGTGAGCAGTACACTCCGGTGGGCTCTGATGACAGTTGCCAGTTTCCCCTCCCAACTGCCTCGCGAGATGGCCGAAAGCGGATTTGTTGCTCAGCAGAAGCTGCGCAGTACAGCATTCCCTCATTGCATCCTGCGATGGGAGGTTTGGGTGGTCCTGGGATGTGGGCCGGCATTTTGAATTAAGCCATGGCCTCAGCCCAGGGTTGCACGTGTCGGCTAGTCCATGGCCATTGCTACCACCATCACTATCACTTAAATTTTTCTTTTTGTCCTCGATTTTTTTTTAAAAAAAAGAAAATAATGTGGAACCTCAAATATGTTGACTTTGGGAGGTTGGAAGAAGGATTTGATACCACTGCTCTCTGGTAGCGTCTAAATCGATAGACCGTTTGGATGGGCTGCCAGGGGGCTCGGGGCTGAAAAGCGCGACGTTGCGTTTTGCATGCATTGGGAAGGTGTCGTTTTGGGCTCGATTAGGATTCTGCATGGGATGGAAATGGGTGGCTGAACAGTGTACGATGAGAAGTGTTGAAATAACTTGGTTTTTCTTGCGGAACAACCATGTGGTTGAGTCGATGGCTTATTACGGGAAGAGCAGCGTCTTGGTGCGAGGCGTTGGACGGGGTATGCTTCCTCGATTGCTTGGTCGAGGCATACCCTACCGCAGATGGGCAAGAGACAACTGGATGGAAAGGTAGCGCGGGTAGGCGCCACAGCTGCTGCGAAAGCATTGCAGGGCAGCCAGCTCCGCTGACGATCCCCAGGGTATCTCGAATCCTTCTGTCGATACGCACGACGAAACCTGCGCTGGACAAGTTGAGGACCGGGCCACACTTGGCGATTTCCTTGGACGTAAGGCCATCTCGAGAGCGGACGGTAATCCTTTCTTGGCAGCAACAGCATCGAAAGAGCCCTCGAGCTTCCGTCGTCCGCTACCCAGCAGCAGAGCAGAAACAATCCAAGATTTAGGCAAAAACCTTTAGATTTGCGGTCGATGACTTCGAGTGTCCGTGATACACAGGAACAAACTTCCCGAGGTTCCATGAAATTCCCGAACGTTGCTGTCACCAACACGTCCGCGTCCAGTGTCCGGGCCCGTGACGGGATCAAGAAAACTGAACGGGACCCGTGATGACCAAGGACCGCCGGCACGTCCCCACGATGCCACCATCACGAGATTTGCATACGACTGCTCCGTACGACGGGAATTCGGGATAATTGCTGACCCACACCTACCGGTTGGAACGACGGGTTCATACCCAACCATTCAACTGGGCAGCTGCACGTTTGCTTCGTCCCAGTATCATCGCTGTGTTATACTGTGTGTCCGAGTGAGTCACCCCCGGGAAAACTAACTATGGCCTCCGTGATAGGACAAGTTTGCAGGGCCTACCGATCACCAAAGCAGTTAACCCCTGGCTTGAGGCCAGGCCCCTCTGCGCCATCCGGATGGAACACGGATTCGACCTTGTCCTGCCGTTCTGTTCGCCGTGAACCACCGTGCCTTTGTTAGGCGCTGCTCACGATGGCGTTCCGACCCGCCCAGTCAGTGGTTGAAAGAGTTATCTAGTCTAACATACCCACTACAAAGGACGGCTATTTCAAATTGACTAGCGTTTTATTTCATCAGTTTTCATATATTCACCTTCACAGTATTCTTCTTTCTTTGCAAGCCCTTTTTTGACTTTCAAGGAGGTGTGTGAACCCTACACCCGCGCGAAGCTGATCAACAGACCAGGGGCTCTTTGCCTAGATACCAAGACCATGTGATTCCTGTTGTAGATATGATTCACATTCCGTTTATCGGTGAGAATCCCTCCAGAGCCGTGAACGGGCTCGTCGCATCGGGAGGGCCGCCTGGCCTCCGCTTTACCTCTAGTTTTGTCAGCTGATGCAAGGGGTGAGCAGGCAGATGCGTGGATCCCAAGCGTGACCGCGACCCTCCCGCCACCCATCCATCGTGAACCTCTCGGCCTAGGAGGAATCTGTTTAATAATCAGCGACCTGTTGTATTCACAAGTGCCAAGGTGTGCGTATATGTGTCAGAGTGACTTGGCGAGCACCAGACAGGCAGCGAGTAACGCTCGTTTCAAGCTGCCAGGCCAGGCCCTCACCCGTCAGGCGTCACGACGAAGATAGGGGGGCAGCTGAGGCACAAATGGCTCTACTCCACAGAATAAGCACTGCGGTTTTCCTTTTTAGTGCGGAGCACGTCCCGTGCAGAGTATTATCCTCTTGACCCAGGCCGGATGGACCGGATGGGCCAGAGGTGGGTTTCGTACGTGCGTTGTGATGGTAGCCCTCCTGCCCCCCGCCTCTCCTCACCGCGCGCAGTCAGGCGGCGAGAATGCAAGGTTTGGCAAGGTTCACGTCACAGATCGCGATCCATGAGAAGGGGAAGCCAAGGGCGGCCAACAGCTTGTGGGCTTGCGTGCTCGTGTGGGTGCTCGATTGGATCCCCTTCCCCCGCCCCACGCTGGCCCGGAATGACTTGACTGGTGTGAAATAGTATCGAGACTTGACCCCTTCTGGCCCCGGCGAGTTCCATGCGGCCTTGAGGCCGGCGAGCCGAATATGGTTGGTAGAATATGAGTGAAGGGCTTCGAACCATCCGTCTTACTCCCTCGCTGTGACGCGAGCGTCCGTGTGTTTCTTGTCTGGACTTGTTTTGATCGCTGCTTGCGATACGCACGCAATGGTGTCAGGAAGCCGCGCCCCTGCCAGACGTGTGTCTAATTTGTTCGAGTGGGCGGATTATTTGATTCCGGTCCTGATACTGCGGTTTGTTAGGTGTTTGTTTCCCTCTTCTCGCCGTGATTCACTTTGGGAGAGCTGCTTGCTTTCGGGGACGAGTTTTATATAGAGGACTGTAACAGTTTGAGATGTGTAGAGGAGGCAGCATGATAATTCCGACACGGTTGGTTCTTGTACTAAGTACAACCGGTCTTGATGGGCGAGCACATGTTCCTGCCCTTCACTCTGGGTTGATGTCCGCAACAGGGCGCCGTCTTGTGGCTCCCAGCTTCGCCCAACCAACCCCGTGAGATATATGTCTGCTTGCGGTCGGACGAGTCCAGCCCCATCCCGTGCAGTGTTGCAGTTTGATGCCGAAGTGAACACCGTGAGATAACTAGGCGGGCCCAGACGAGCCTTGGATCAGACTTTGCGCACATCGTCAGCGTATGAGCAAAGGCAGACACATCCCGGGGAGCCAGGGCGACATTGATAACGCACAACGCTCTGCCGGCATGGGTCTCCATCTCCACCAAACATATGATATACCCCCTTGGAGCCGCCTCCCAAGGAGAGTAGCTTGGTGCGTGTGCTTCGTGTGACCGCAACGGAGATGAATGCTGGTTTTGGCTGGGAGAGATTCCCTCCCTCACCCGTGTGCGAGATCCCCCACACCAATGCACTCTGGTGAGCCTATGGCCAAGGCCACGAGCACGTGGAGGCATGCCGAAACACACGAATGAACGGCCTTTGCAGTTCTACATGCTCGTGTGGTTGTACCACTCCAAGGAGGTACCGGAGTTTTACGCCGAGTTCAAGGAGGAGTGCACGCCTCATGAGGAGGGAGGCGGCCACAGCTGAGTGACGGAGTTGCAGAGATCAAATACACAGGAAACTCAGTCACTCCAATCCAAATCCTTGAATAGGCTCCATGGCTGCAATGACGGCGTTGGAATTTTGAAGGGGACCTGCTGTTGGCGGCTATCTGCACGATCGCAAAACACCAGAGCCAAAGCGGAAATGCCCGAGTCTTCTTCCAGCGAGACTGGATGAAAGGTGCCATGCATGAAGTGTCATGAAGGATCGCCTGTGCACATTTATCTGAGGGACAGCCAATGCAATCGAATCCAGGTTGTTGATCAACTATCGAAGATGTTAGCCTACTTGAAGATGAAAACAGATCTGACCGAACATGACAGGAAACCTTCCGCATGCACAAATCAGACTGCCGACCACATAAAGGCCATTAGGGGATCTTCGCAAGTATCTAACCATCCATGTCCTCAACAACCTTGCCGTCAAATCGAGGTCTGCAACCGGAGAAGAAGATTGTCTTTCGCCGAAGACTCCTCGACGAGAATCAAAATCATCATGTAGGACCGATGCCATGCTGTCGTGAGCGAGGGAAGGGAAAGGAAGCCCAATCTCTTCTCACCAGCCGCTACCGCCAGATGCACCACCTGTACCCCAGCCACCAGAATCCGCAGCAGAGGTCTCAGCGCCACCCCAAGCGCCGCCTCCACCACCACCACCACCACCGCCACCGCCCCAGGCATCGGCAGCATGAGCCTCGCCGCCACTGCCAGAGGCACCCCAAGCCTCACCTCCGCCACCTCCGCCACCACCATCGCCTCCTTCGCCCCAGCCGGCACCCATGCCTCCCAAATCCTCGTCCTGCTCCGAAGGGAACTGGAGATTCTCGAGCTCCTCGCCCTCGGGCATGAATTGCTGCAGGAAGTCTGGGACATTCTGCTTGGTCTCAAGCAGAGTTCGCACTAGGACAGGGGCAAGAGGTTCATCTCGCTCCGTGTAGAAGGAAGTCGCGAGACCTCGGTTACCAATGCGACCAGTTCGACCTATGGAATGTAAGCTGTGGGCAAGATAATCGCTTGGGCCAGAAGACTTACCGATACGGTGAGTGTACTCTTCGATACCTCCATGATCAAGGCTGGGAAGATCGAAGTTGATGACGTGGCAGACATTTCGAACGTCAATGCCACGGGCAGAGACACCTGTGGCGATCATGATAGGCATGGTACCCTTTCGGAAGGCGCGCATGGCGTCCTCACGCTCGAGCTGCGTTCGATCAGCGTGGATCGAGGTGCAGGGAAGGCCACGGTTGAACAGAAAATCATCAAGCTCATCAGCGGTGCGCTTGTTGTTGACGAAGATGAGGGTGCGAGCCGGAGGCATCGAGTGCAGAAGATCGTACATGGCCTGTCGCTTCATGGCAGGATCCGTCTGCACAATGGACTGCACGATGTTCTCGTTGGCTCGGCCCGCACGACCAACGCGGAAACGAACATGCTCAGTGGCCAGGTGAGTCATCGCAAGCTCGCGGACACGCTTCGGAAAGGTAGCGGAGAAAAGAAGGTACTGGATGTTTCCCTCCTCCTGCTCTGTGATACATGTCAGCGTTCAACGCACTGTAAATGATGCTCAGTGGAAGACTCACCGCCGCCACCCAGGATCCTGTTAAAGTCCTCCTTCCAGTCCTCGTGGAGCATCTCGTCAGCCTCGTCGATAACCATGAACTTCAGACGACGGAGAGTCAAGATCTCCGGGCGATCCATGAAGTCCAGAAGACGCCCAGGCGAGGCAATCAGGATGTCGCAGCCCTTGCTGAGCTGGTCGATCTGATCACGAATGGGGCCACCACCGTAGATAACGCAGGGCCGCAGCATACTTCGGTAACAGAACTTGCGGGCCTCCATAAAGATCTGGATGGCAAGCTCACGGGTAGGCACGACGATACAAACAAGAGGCTCGGCACGAGCAGGCGGGTCAATGCCTGGCCGAAACGCCGCCGGGTTGGGCCGAGGTGCGGCAAGCTTCTTCGCCTTTCCCATAAGCTTGTTCAGGATGGGAATCAAGTACGCAGCAGTCTTTCCAGAACCTTAAACCTAAGTCAGTCGTTGCTCATAGTTCGCAGTAATGAGAAGGATGCTTACCAGTCTGAGCGATGGCGATGACATCGTGACCACGAGAGATAGCCGGGATGCAGTATCTCTGGATGGGGGTCGGGACCTGGTACAGGGACATCTCAATGTTCTTCATGATGGCTGGGTGCAGGCCGGCCTCGCTGAAGCGGGCAATGGGGTGGATCTGTACGGGACCCTCTTGCTCAAGGTCCACAGGGGCCATGCTGGAGAGCTGTTACTAAGATGTGCCGTAGAAGGGAGGCAGAGGACGTACAACGTACCTGGCGAAGTCAATGCCGGTAGGCAGCTCCCGCTTGTCAGCAGGGCCGAAGAGCTCCTCCTCGAGCTCAGGAAACTCGGGACCGATGTCACCCTCCTCTCCGTCCCAGTGGTAGACTCGCTTGTTGCCATCGAATTCTCCGCCACGAGCATCGGCAAACTGATCGTAGTCGTACTTCTGCGAAGGTGCCCATTCGCCGGTGCCCTCGGCGGCGGCGGCTCCCGGGGCAGCCTGAGCGGACTGATCATCCTTGTCGTTGTGGGGCGGCCAACCAGCGGCGGCGGCATGGCCGTTGGTGACAGGCAAGGCGTTGGCCATGGAAGTAGTGTCGAAGGACTTTCCGTCAGGCTGCTCCGTGGAGCCCAAGCCGGACATGTTGGATGACGAATAGGAGACTGTCCAAAGTGAGAAGAAGCGTTAGCGCACGATTGAGACTGGAAAAGAGCTGCGGGACAAGGAGGTGGTACGACCATTCCCGAAATCAACGGGCAAGAGCGAAGGAATATGATTTTTTTTTCAAGAAAAAGGGAGGGTAAAGGACGCGCGAGGACAGTCTCGTGGGAAGTATGACAGGCAAGGAAGGGATCAGGCCGAGTGCCGAGATGAGCAGACAGAGAAAAGAATGATATCTTACCACACGCAGCAATCGCTTGTAGTCCAGTGGCAGACACAAGTATGGACCGCTGGTCAGATCAAGGAGCTGCAGTGACTATTAGCTTGATGCTGGTGGTTTGGTGCAGCAAAGACAGGGTCGGATGGAGGTACTGTGCCGAGGGATGGTGAGAAGGCAGGCTCGTTCCTCGTCGTTGCACTCAATACCTTGAGGGGCACAATGACGGAAGACGAGGGCGCTTTGCCACAAGCCAAAATGACAATATCTTCTGGAAAGGACGGTTGAAGCAGAGACTGGTAGAGCGATATCTTGTGGCATGCGATCAGGAGAAGAAGCAGAAGTGGGAACAAGTGGATGATGAATGGATCAAGACGCGCAATGTGTCTGTCTAGAGTGAAGTTGACGACGCTGAAGTGGAGGAGGGGAAGACGAAGCCAAAGGCGTGCAGGGAAAAGGACGGCGTACCTGCAGGAGACTTGGGGGGAGAGCAGGAGCAGCAGGGCAGTGTCCAGCTGAGATGGGGTCGACGGCATAGACAAGTTGCGGTAGGGAAGGGACGACGCCACGCAAACAGGCGAATATCTCGCCAGATGTAGGGCTGGGAAGGGTTGGCTGTCACAGGTCTGACGTAAATGTTGGGATGATAGAGACGCGTTTGATGTTGGGAACTTGGCTGTCGGGGAAAGTCGTGGCAGGGGGGAACAGCAGTTACGCGTTTGGATACGCAAGGAAGGAAGGGGAGCCCTCGAAACTGCAATGTACTTGTGCTGAAGCTGATTGGGAAGATGGGGGTAGGTGTGCATAGCAGACCTTGAGTGGACGATGTTGAGGTTGGGTGTTGAGGGGGTGGTTTTAGTGTAGACGGGTTGACGACGAGGCCGAAGGACGCTTGCCCACAACTTGCGGGGAAAGGACGATTTGTTGCTCACCTGAGCGTGACGATAGAGAACCAAGTGGCAGTTGACGATGTGGTCTGATGCAAAGGCAGTGGTGTCTGTTGGGGGCAGGGGAAGTGGGATGAGAGAAATGGGTGGCCAAGGTGTTATAAGGCGCTCTGGTATTGCGCTTTGTTCACGGGCCAGCTGCACTGTGAGAGTTCAGAAGCTGTCGACTGAGGCAGGGGAAGGTGGGCTGAAGGTCAGGCGAGGCGCGCGAACGGGGAGCTGTGAGGTAGGAGGGCCAAGAAGGAAGGAAGAGCAGCACAGCTTGCTTGGGTAACTGGGCACCTGCCTAGGTCTGCAGAGACGGATAGGTCAAGTTTGATTTCCAGGACCTTGAAGCTTGAGCACAAGGCTCTGGAGGCTGCAGGGGCAACCGAGTGCAGTCGCGTTGGGATATTGTTGAGTGTTTGCAGACAAGAGAGGTTTTAAGCAGGATGGAATCAAGAGGAGCGAAACCGGCCTGGCGCCGAAGGAGACGTTCGATACGACGGACGACCACCAAGCCGTCAAGGAGAATGTCAAGGCCATCGCTCCGTCAGGAAGATCGTTATCAAACAAAAGTCCGCTTTGCACTTCCCTGGGCGTATATCTTCCAGCAACGCGGCGAGGGTGCCATGAAAGTCTTAAATCAACATGAGAAAAAGGTCAGGGTTAATGCAGAACTCGCACAAGAAAACATACTCATGCTCATACACCGTAGCGCTTCAGGGCACACAAGGGACAATAGAGACAAAGACCAAACATCTCTCGATCAAACTGTACATGAGATTTGGATTCGCGTACCTGAATGCCAACACGTCCACTTTACCGCCGAGTAGTAGCAACAGCCTACCGTGGTAAAACAGAGGTGAAAAATGCGTTGGCTGTCGTGAAATCTGTGTGCCCACAAGCTCATCACCAGTCCAGCTCCTCGAGCTCGTCATGCTCATACCCCTTGAAGCCCTCCCCAAGAGCCTTGGCCAAGTCAGTGGCAGCTCGTCCCGCCGGTCCACCCTCCATTCGTGCCTGTGAGATTTTCTTCTCCATAACATCCTTCAGGGGCCACAGCGCGCGCTGCCTTGACTCGGTGTCGGCGCAAATCTCACCATCCTGCGGCGGACCAAACAGCTGCAGATAGCCAAAGGGGTTCGGCCCCTCAGGCAGCCTGTAAACCTGGTCCCAGTACTGAGAATCGGTCCACGGCTCGAATGGTGGCGCTTTCTGCAGGCCGAGCTGGATGAACTTGGCCAGGGCCGCCACCTGATGGGCGTACGCGGACCCGCCCTTGTCCGCGCCGAAGGTCGTCTTTGGAGCTGAGCTCCAGCCCTTGCCCGCGGCGGCGGCCGTGGACGTCGCTGAGGCGTTCCTCCAGCCCATCATTGCCATAAACGCGTCCAGTGTCTTTGTCCACCCGCCGGCCACATCCAACAGCTGATCCACCGCGACATCGAGCAGCCAGTCCATGAATTTGAGAGCGTCATCTCTGACCTCGGCCGAGAGGTGTAGCATCCCTAGGCGGACCCATTTCACGACCTTGTCGGCATGGGGCTGGACTTCGTAGTACGGAAGTGCCTGGCATAGCTTCAGAAGGCTGCTGCGGATGGCAGACGAGGTGTCGGTGATCAGTGGCAACAGCTTGTCGAGAAGAACATATGCGCCGACGGGGTTGTTCGGCGGTGTCGACGTGAGCTGGCTGACGAGGTGGGAAAGAGCCTCACGCCGCTGCTTGTCAGTCCGGGAGGTGGCTAGGGATAGATTGTGCTTGAATAAAGCAACATCATCAGGGGCTGTCTCCGAGAGGGACTGTTGGTTGACGACGATAGCTATGGTCAGTGTCAGCATGGGCTTCCCCGGCTACTTTTGAGAGAGACGGAGAACTGTCGTTGCTTGCTTGAAATAGCAGCTGCGTACATTTTGATTGGAAACTCGTATCTGTGAAATTTGAAGGCTTTGGCTTCGTCTTGCCGACCTTCAACTTGGGTTTCTGCTCTCATGTTAGGGTTGGTGGATCATGTATCTTGAGGGCTCGAGACCTGCCTGAAAGTCCTTCTTCTTTTCCTGCTTTTTCCTGGCACTTGATCCCATCCTGACTTCATTGGGAAATGGTCAGCCCTCCAGGATCCCGCAATGGCCACGCCAGGGAGGTTGTGAGCGGAATATTCGGGAATAGAAGACACTTACTCACCTTCTTGTTAACGAGAAATCTTTAGTGAAGTTGCGAGCTCGACCAAATTGAGCAAAGGCGGTGAAGGCTAAGGACTGGCAGAAAATGCACTTGGGGAACCTGGCCAGGGCTTTCCCGAGGCCGTAACTCAGCCAGCCGTCTTGAGTAAACAAAAACAAAGGCCGCAGGCAATCTGATGCCAACTTGCACAAGACTTGTTCTTGAGACATTTCACAGAGCTTGAATCGGAATCCACCAGTCCCTAGAATGGCGGATGTGAATACAGTACGCAGAAAACCCGAACCGCCCTTTTCATTAACACAAACAACCGTTCACATGAGTGCTAACCCCTGCCCGCCCGATGTGCAGAGCAACAGCGCCGAAGCGCTTGAAGAGACCCTCAGCCGGCTGTCGAAAAAGCCCGGCGTGAAAGCGACCATCGCCCTCGACCGAGCCTCTGGCACGATCCTCAAGACAGCAGGGCAAATAGCATCGCTGCGGACATCCTCCTCCCAGCAGCAGCAACAGGATCCGCAGTCGTCTACAGCCGCCGGCGCCGGCACGCTCTCCGCCTCCACCTCCGATGTGCCCGCGTCGTCTGGGAGTGCCGTAGCTGCAGGAGCTAGCAGCGAGACACAAGGAGCCGAGGAACTGGCGTCCATGGTATGGGCGTTTGTGAACACAGCCGGTGGGCTGGTGCATGGCCTGGATACGGAGGTAATATTACATACAATCCCAGAGGGCAGGCATTCTATGCGCACGGTGCTGACACCGTGGTCAGGATGAGCTGAAGCTGCTCCGAGTGCGCACCAAGAGGCAGGAACTCGTAATTGTTCCCGACGCGAAATATCTGCTGATCGTAATTCACGAGTCCCCGGCGGCCTGACCGGACGACCCAGACAGATTATGGTCGCCGATGCGGCCGACGCTCATTCAGGCTGAATCATCTACTTCTATCAAGACCACGTTTGAGAATCGACAGGACAACAGCGGAGAACGAGCATGCACGTTCCAGTGACCGACGTTGCCTGCATTGCATGCAATGCATAGACAAGATTTCGGCACGGATTCTGCATGTCAACCTCTGATGCGACTGTAGATCTGATAAAATCTCGGATACGCCTGGACGTGCGCTGCCGCTGCAGCTCATCACCAGCCCTGGCAGCCGACATTGCGCTGAACCGCGTATAGCACGGAGAGCACATGAGCAAATGAGGATGAAGGATGCAGAGGAAGACCAAGAGCTGTTTCAGATCAATGGAATGACGGCAAATGTTTGATGTGAAACAAGCAACTCGCAAACCACTCGGGTCACACAAGCTGACATGTGAGCACGGCAGGTGCCATGTTTCTCTTCAAGGACGGACAGCCACCATGTGGTGCGGTGGATGCATGTGGCTTTTCGAGGCGGTTTGGGGGGCTGTCTCCCGGGAGGCCTGGATGGGCAATAAAGCTTGACCCTGGGTGATTGACGCTCGGATCGGGCTTGGCATTTGCGTGGGCTGGTGGAGCAACTCGTGAACGCCACGCCTAACGCAGCACAACTGAGCAGCTGGAGGCTGGAGCTGCTGGTGACCGCCAGCCCAAAACCTTGGAAAACTTGGAAGACTGGTGTCAACTATTCCCTCTGCAGGCAGTAGTGCCCGACTGGCGGTGGACTTTACTAGCATCCGAATGGCTGGGGCCCAGCGCCGCCGCATCATCAGAGACGCTTAGGTCGTCGGCCAGCGCACTCCGTAGTAGTTAGTCAGACAGGAACATGGAAGTTGATGTTGAAGTCAGAGGGTCGCACTGAGCTGCAGCCGAAAAAGCACGCCTAATCTTGCCTCGCATGCTTGGGCCCTGTGGGAGCTGCAAGGCGAACTCATGGCAGCCCAGGCGTCGGCTAGAGCAGCCAGGGAACGTGTGCCTGGCAATCCGGTTGGTGAGAAAGCGGCATTGTGTATCAGTTAGACGATATCCTGGCCACATGCCAAACCCCCGCGAGCATTCAAGGCTCAGGACTGCATTTTCATAATTCTACCAGGAGCAGCATAATTATGATTCCTAATTTCTTTTGAGTTGGTAAAAGGGTGAGCTTGCTGACGGTCGTTTATTCGATTCTTCTAGTCGTTGCGCTGCCACTTGCATCTGTTTCTCCCCGTGCCTGTCAAAGTCGCCGTCTCTTGTTTCTCTTGACCGACCTGGACCCAGCATTTATCTGCACTGACGCCCCTGCTCGCTGGTATCCTCGTCGTTATCTGTGCTAGCAGGCCATTGAAACTGCTCAGAGCCACCAGCAACCATTTATCGGCAGTGCAACCTGGACCAGCGGTTCTCGCCACATTCTTGTCATTGTCATGCCCGCATACAAGCAGCAAGCCGTCGACTCATGAGTTAGGCCATCTGCAGCTGGAGTCTCTCGGTGCCGCCCGACGTGAGGAAGATGCCCTCGTTGTCATTCTTCAAGAAGCGAAAGTCTCGTGATCGCCAGGCTAGCAACTCGACGACCACTGCCCGGGACGATAGCAGAACAGGTGCGGCTCAGGAGAGCCCAGGACACAATGCCGGTGGACCGGACCCAGCACACGTAACGGGGGGACCCAGCGTCGCCGGGACGGGAGCAGGCGGCCTCAGCAGCGGCACCGGCCCACCGATCGCTTTGGCCGACGATGCAACAAACGCGGCCAAGGAGGACGAGAAGACCAGAGCGAGGCTCGCACGGAGGGGCTCAACGCGGGAGCTAATCCGTGTGTTCCTGGGCCAGGCGTCTCGTGGGAAGCGCAGGGACGTCGACCCGGGTAGGTCGAGCCCCAGCTGGACGTCCCGGAGCGCTGCGTCGACGCCTCTGCCAGAATACCACCCCCCGAGGAGCGAGCATGAGCATGATGGCCCCGAGCCTGACCGCGGGCTCGAGCATGGACAGGACCCCGGGTCCGAGCCTGAGCCTGCTAGCGCGACAGCACCAGCGCAGCCAGCCCAACCGTCCCGGACGTTGCGCGACAATCCCAGCAGGCGACCACGGCCTGTCAGTGCCGTTGCTGTCCCTTCGAACACTGGCAGCAGCAGCCTGCCGAGCCGGTGGAAGTCGCAGAGGCTCAAGGGTCTGCAGCTCGCGCTCCGGCCGCGTGGGAAGAGAGACAAGGACAACAAGAAGACGGAGGCGCCGCAGGTGACTGTCACACCAGCCACAGCGGTAAGTCAAGCTGACCCAGACCCTTCATTTCTGCGCCGTTGTCTTCCTACCCTACCTAGGTACCCTACCTGGGTACCCTACCTGGGTACCCTACCTAGGTACCCTACCTAAGTAGGAGGCACCCTACACTGCACTCACTGCACAGGTACCCTTACCTACTTGCTCTCTCATGCCACCGTCCCACCTCCTCAAGGGCGGACCGACCCAGACCTGCAGTCGGTCGCCTGTCTGAACCCCACATTCCAAGGTTCTACCCCAGATTATCAGCCCATGCCGACGGGGGCTTCCACAGCCACTGCCCTTCTATTTACACCACAATGCACAAGGCTCCATTCCCTTCCCTCCCGCTGCTGCCGATCTCCATGGCTTCTCCGGGAGGAGGAGTCGTTGATCCCCCGTCATTTTTCCACCTGCGCAGTAACATACAACCGTACATGAATCTGACCACCCCGTCGCGTGACCATCCATCCATCTGCCTTGCCTGCCTCTGTCCTGCGTGATAGCTTTTCCCTCCCTCCTGTTCCTGCATCTGCATCTCCGGATCGTACGATGCATCCCGCCTCGGCTCTTGTCTGAACCCGATTGTTCAGCCTGGGCCCTCGCACCTTCTTTCTTCTCTCTCGTGCCCTGCATGTGTTCCCCAAGGTCAATTGCCCCCGGCTGAATTCGTTTCAATCTAACCTTGCATCGTGGCTGACATATTTCTCCATCTTCTCCAACTCGGCAGACCACGGCCTCTCCTTCACCACATTCGGCTTCGGCATCCCTCTCCTTCTCCCCTACGTCCCCCCGCTCCCCAGTCAACTCGGACAAGCCATTGCCATCTCCTCCGCCCGAGCATCACAGCGGACCAGCATCCACGACTGTCAGCCCGCCCCTCAAGCTCAACCGCATCATGGCCACCCTGTCTGACCAGGACCTCGAGAAGCTGTTCTCGGGTGCCCCGCAGTTCTTCGCGCGGGCTGAGGGGCACTACACTGGCGCGCCGCACCCTTCGGTCGCTTTCCCATGGGACGAGTCCCTGGTCATCAGAGACCTGACCGACCACTCCCAGATCGACGATGCCGCCTGGGGGTGTGTTACTGCATGGCCCCACATCACCCGCGATGTTGACAGCGGCCCATCCGCCTCGACATCCGCAAAGATGGCCGCCAAACGCCGTGCCCATTTCTTCCCAAGGTGCAGGGAGAGGCCCAACATGCTCAGCATGCAGGGCCTCGAGAAGGGCACCATGGGTTACCAGGCCGCACTGGAGCTCGGTGTCTCGGATGCCCTTAAGGAGGAGCAATGGGGGTTCGGGAGCCTGGGCGCAAAGGACAAGGTTGTTACCGAGGCCAGGCAGGCTGCCCTGACCTCCAAGAATGGGCTGAGGAGATTGGACGAGACCACTGTCCTTGACCATCTGATGAAGAACGCAGAGCGGTATCAGCAGCACCACCGGAAGGACAAGGCTACCTGTCATGAGCTGTTCCAGGAGCTCTTCACCAACATCTTGCATCTGCCGAACCGATCACTTACGAACCCCTACAGCCTACCTGTGCAGATCATGGCCCTGCTCAAGGTTCTCGCGGCGCCGAATGTGTGGGTCGATTTCTCACACGTCGAGTGGAGGATACGACTGGGACAGATTCTGTGGGGCACTCCTGCCGAGGACGACGAGGATAGCATCAGTGACGGCGCGTCTATTACGGACGCAGAGGACGCAAAGGGCTTGCATGAGGAGAGGTACTGGCTCTTGCTGCAGGTCCTGCTTGCTTGCGAACTGCTCGTGCGCCTGGACGCCATCACAGAAGGTGACGAGCTTCCGGAGGAAGTCAGGCGCTCGGATGTCTACCGCTTCGAAAGGGACGCCAATACTTCTGTTAAGTGGTCTCTACATCTGGCCCGTGCATGGCTGGAGAATATTGAGATCACCAAGACCAGGTCATCGGGCGAACACGAGACGCCCAAGGGCTGGCTCGCCAACCTGACGCAGAAGATGACACTCACCAGTGACCGCCCGCATTCCAAGCATCACGACGCTCACAAGCATCCAAAAGAGCAATTCATATACGTCATGAAGGGGAAGTACTGGGAGAGGCAGGTTCGCGGGTTGACCCATTTCGCCAGGAGGCTGAAATGGCCGGAACTTGAGACCAAGGCATCGCGGATTTCTGACAACTGTCGCGCAGTGACGGAAGGTACGCCACTCAACACACCATCGGAAACTCCGTTGTCGACGAGAACAAACAAATCAACGTCGTCGTATTTCACGGCCGCAAACAATCATGGATCCATCGAAAGGAAACCCTCACGCCGGCAAAAGATTGGCGCAGAGCTGCACCCTGCTGGTTGGCTTTCAAAGAGCTACGTCTCGGGTTTGATGCTCCCAGGAGAGGGACTGTACCATTTTATCATGTCGACTTTGATCGAAAATGATGTGACTGCTATGGCGAAGCTCGGGCCGATGGCGAATCTCTGTGGGGGTTTCCTGTACCAGGGCAAAAGTTTCTGGAGTACGGCGTGCGTGGTTGGACGGGTCTTGGCTGCCGGAAAGGGTGCTGTGGAATGCATGGGATGGATATCGAGTGATGTCACTCCTATAGGCCTCGGCGATGGCTGGGTCGACATCGATGTTGAAGAGATTCCTGGTAAGTTCTCCGTGATTTCAGGGCCATCTCATCTCCTATGGTGGCTTGCCTCGGCGTCAGTCCCCATGGACTATTGTTCAATGCTGACTGGGATTCTATAGAGGACGTGAAACGCACCGGCAAGCAGGCCCGGCTTTGGGGCAAGCTCGCGATTGAGCGAGAGTCTTCGGTCCTTGGAGGAGGCTCTGAGCAAGATTCTGTCTTACCTGCTGACTTCATCATCCCCTATGAAAATAATTACAAGTCGCCACCACCCACGATCAGCGTCGAATTGAGGTCGCTCATCTTGTCTGAGCCGCATGGTTCGGTCCAGACAACACCGACACTGGAAATTGCAACTCCATTTTCCGATTTCACGACTTCGCACGAGATGAGGACCTATACACCCACAATCAACTTCAACGTGACCAATTGGGACGAAGATGATGACGAGATGGTCACAATTCCTGTGGCCAAGGACGTGTATTTCGTGACGGCCCATCCATGTGTCCCGTCACAGTATGTTAGGATCTTGAAATCGCCATCCAGTCCTACTATCCAGCAGATCGACCTGTCAGGACCTTTTGCACCTGGAAATGGCAAGCAATCTGCTCATGCCAAGATTAAATGTGAGTCGATGCGACTCACCGCAGTGCAGGAAACCAGGGAAGAAGCACTAGCTGACAGTTCTTTAGGCCACCCACTCCATAAATACTATACCTATACCGCCATTCACCTGTCTGAGCTCCTCCAAAAGCGCAACTGGACACTGGGGCAGCTATTGAACGATGCCTCGTCTAACTTTGCCCCGACCATCGCACCAGCATCCAGCGCCGACAAGCCGCCTCGTGTCCTCGTCATCGACGCCATGACTAACTTTCTGCCGCAGCCAGAGGCACACGAGATCCCGCTGTCACCCGCTATCAGCAGGGCCAGCACAAACCAGAGCTCATCCAGTCGGCACTCGTCGCTGAGTAGTGCAAGCGGGCGAGGCGGGCCGGACATGGACAACACGGGGACGTCGCCGGACCGGACCGGCAAGAACAAGGAGCGGGACCGGGAGAACAGCGCCAAGGGCACGACGGAGCAGAACATGCACTCCGAGACAAGGAGGCGGCAATTCGGCAGCGACATGGAGATTTTGGTCAGGGCGCTTTGCGCGGAGAGGGGATGGAACGCGCTCATCTCGCGCCGCAGGCGTGGGTGCCTCGCGTGTGCCATCCGCGAGGCTGGGGCACTTGGGTGGAAGGTTGTCATACGGGTCGACTGAGAGGCCCGGCGAGGTCCAGATAGAAGGCTGTTTGTTTGTTCGATGCCAACCTCAGCCATTGTACAAGAGTGTTTACGATACCCTGAGCGCGCAAGCTTGACATAAAAATAGCATTGTACATCTAGAAGATCACGGTTTGTTCGGTGGAGCCGTGGGTCAAGGAACAAAAGGACTGGGGAATTAGGTAGCTTAAGATGGAAACCATTGGGATCGAGTATTCCCGCACATAATATAAGTTTTATTCGTCAACTGTCCTTGGCTCTATTGCCTCCGACTAATTTGTCCGGAAACATATGGCCTATGCTGCAGTTTATATAGATGGTGGCACCGAATGCCACGATGCATGTACGTCTCAGCCACAACGTTCTTGCGTAACGTACATGCAACCACACAATGCCAAAGACTGAACGCCGCCAAGCCAATGCCACGATCCCAAACTTTCAATAAACGAGTGATGATATCGTTGTTGCCAAAATCAAGGGAACCAGAAACACCCGGAACGTCAGCCCGGGTGCCGTCTATCCAACGCATAGCTGCCAATCGCCCGCGGCCGCATCAAAGCTCCTCCACGCTCCACTCCTTCCACCCCTCCTCCTCGCCGGGGAGCCGGACAGCCTCCCACTCCTCCCTCGAGACGCCCCGCCACTCGGAGGCGGGGATCCACCCGATGTACGCCCTGTCGCCGAACCCGCCGACCCAGTACACCTCGTCGACGACCAGCCGCACCCAGCCGGCCTCGTGGATCCGGTTGCCCGGGAGCCAGTACCGCGCATCCGGGTGGGACTTTAGGAAGCACCCCTGCAGCTGTGCGGCGTGGGCCTCGGAGGAGGGCGTGATGTCCTCGAGGTGGCCCAGCAGGCTGAAGCGGGGGAGGTTGGCGGCGCTGTAGGGGACGGGGTCGTAGTCTGGGGGCAACGCGCTCTCGTCTGCGCCTTGCTGTCCGCTGCCGGACCACCACGTGGAGATCCAGGACAGCGGGTTGTGGTGTGAGTGAGATGAGGACCTGATGCGCTTGGCGGGGGGGTAGGGCGGCACCCAGTTGACGCTGATGGACATGTTGCTCCCCGCGGCGACGTTCTTGAAGCTCGTGGCGATCTTGATGGCCAGTATCGTCGGGTTGCCCTCGTCCTCTGCGCCGCAGTCGGCTATGTAGTCCATCAGCCCGATCGGGGTCCCGCCCAGGTGCGGGGGCCGGTTCTCGAGGGTATCGGCATCTTGGCCTGGGTCCTGTGCGTCGTCGTGGGAGAGGGACGACGTTGAAGGGAAGACGGTGGATAGCGTCGCAAGTGGGCTGAGGGCCAGGATGCGGCGGCCCAGCACCGCGGACTCGTACGAGGTTGGTATACGCTGGATGGGGTGCTGGTCGGACTCCGGGAGTGGTTCGATGGGTGAGGCGGTTGCGGCGTTGAGGGCCGCGATGGCGGAGAGGGATACTGTGAGCTTCATGGCGGGCAGGATGTCTGTGGGGGTGAGGCAAAAATAACCATCTGCAAGGATAGATGTTGTCTAGGGAAGAAGGAGTCTGATGAGCACAGAACGGGTTGGGGCGCGGAAGTGGATGGTGAGGAGGGATCGACGACCGTTGGACCGAGGAACCGGGGAAGTTTGGGGGTAGACGTTTATCTGATCGATCTAATCTCTTGTCAGTGGCTGGCTTACACTACAAGCGAGCCAGCACCCGCAGGGATCTTAGAGCCCCCCCTGTATGATGTGGTCAGACGGCGCTGCTTGGGTGGGAAGTATAGGGACAATTATACCGGCGCTGGCGTGTTTTCGTGAAGATGGACAGCCAGGCAAATCAACCAGGCCTTTCTGGCTCTTTGGATTGCTTTCCTCTTCACATGTATTCCTCCGTGAAGCATACCCCGGAATCAAGTTGGGTGGCACATTTCTTGTTAGCTGCATGTGTTCCCGCAGGCGGCTGCGGGACGCTGCACGTCTGCCGATGCGCGGTCAAGACCCCTGGAATTCCAGTGTAAAGCCCCCAGAAAATCATCCGGCCAAGAGCTCCGGTGGCACCACACCCAGCAAATTAGTCCTGGCCTTACTTGTCCTGTCAACCACCACACCGCGCCCTGAATTGACCCTCACAACTCACGGTCCGGACTGAGCTGAGGTGCTATTGAGGGGCAGCTGATGGCAGCGGTAGACCAGATGCAGGCGCGGGACCTTTTTGAGCAATGGCTCGCCCAGGCCCAGGCGCGTCTTCAGGAGCCCCCGTATGTGCAACCCCTGCTCCGTGACCTCCTTGGACCTAGCTGACATGTGCCGTGGCATCAGCTTCGACAATGCACCGATCTTCGTCTGGATGGCCCTCTGGCCTCTGCTCCTTATTGCCGTCGTCTTGTACTTCAAGGGCGAGCACGACCAGCCAACCCGCTACCGAGTGCCTTCTCCCAAGGTGCCCGAGCCCAAGGAGTTTCTCAAGAAGCCGAATATAAAGGTGCGAGTGGTGTTTGTCCCACAAGAGATGGGCATGATGGCTCAATTACTTCTCTCAGGTTTCTGGCGCCAGCGCGATTCAATGTTATGCCCCAGCCACCGGCCGATTCCTGGGATTCATCAACCCTTCCAGCCCGGCCGCCATCGACCGAGCCGTTGATGCCGCCGAGGCTGCGCAGAAGACATGGGCCAACACGAGCTTTAGGGAGAGGCGCAAGGTCCTGCGCTCCATGCTGCAGTATGTTCTTGACAACCAGGAGGAGATTTGCCGTGTGGCTTGCCTCGACTCCGGAAAGACCATGGTCGACGCCCAACTCGGCGAGATCCTCGTCACCGTCGAGAAGCTGCAGTGGACAATCAGCCACGGCGAGAGGGCCCTGGCCCCCAGCAGGCGGCCCACGAACCTGCTCATGATGTACAAGAAGAATACCGTCCAGTATGAGCCCCTGGGTGTGGTCGCGGCTCTTGTGTCATGGAACTACCCTTTCCATAACCTCATTGGACCCATCATCTCGGCCATCTTCTCTGGAAACGGAATCCTAGTCAAGGCGTCGGAGCAGACTGCATGGAGTGCGAGCTACTTTGCCAGCATTGCAAGGGGCGCCCTGATCGCCCACGGCCACGACCCTGCTCTTGTCCAGACTGTCGCCTGCTGGCCGCAAACCGCAAACCATCTCACCTCTCACCCCAAGATCTCTCATATCACCTTCATCGGCTCCCGCCCAGTGTGCCACAAGGTTGCCGAGTCGGCTGCGAAAGCACTAATCCCAGTGGTTGCCGAGCTGGGTGGGAAGGATGCCTGCGTTGTCCTGGACTCGGCCGAGGGCGACCTCTCACGGATCTGCGAGACGCTCCTCCGAGGCACCTTCCAGGCGGCAGGTCAGAATTGTATCGGGATCGAACGCATTATCGCCACTCCCGGTGTCTACGACAAGATCATC
The DNA here is from genome assembly GCA_002270565.1 of Stenocarpella maydis. Lineage (NCBI taxonomy): Eukaryota > Fungi > Ascomycota > Sordariomycetes > Diaporthales > Diaporthaceae > Stenocarpella > Stenocarpella maydis. The sequence continues at coordinate 208,449 of NQMI01000084.1, forward strand.
GGACGCCTCGAGCGTCGTGTCCAGGCCATCCGCCTCGGCCAAGAAGCGGACATGGGTGCACTGATCTCCGATGCATCCTTCGGACGACTTGAGGGCCTGGTCCAGGACGCAGTCAAGAACGGCGCGCGCCTACTTGCGGGTGGCAAACGCTATTCTCACCCCGACTACCCTAGCGGCCACTACTTCAGCCCGACACTGCTCGTCGATGTGACGCCTGACATGGGCATAGCCAACGAAGAATGCTTTGGGCCCATCATGGTAATCATGCGCGCCGCGTCCAACACCCCAGCTGACATCCTCCGCGTGGCGAACGCGCCCGATTTTGGCCTCGGCGCCAGCGTGTTCGGGCGGGACTCGGACCCCGTCCTGCAAGCCATCGTCAAGGGCCTGAAGTGCGGCATGGTTGCCATCAACGACTTCGCCGCCTTCTACGCCGTCCAGTTGCCTTTTGGCGGTGTCGCGGGCTCGGGTTACGGCCGGTTCGCCGGCGAGGAAGGGCTCAGGGGCTTGTGTAATATCAAGGCTGTGTGCGCGGACCGATGGGGGTGGGCGGGTGTCAGGACGAGCATCCCGCCGCCCATCAGATACCCTATCGACAGTCAGGACCGAAGCTGGAAGTTTGCCAAGGGTGTTGTCGAGACAGGGTATGCACTGGGCACGGCGAGGAAGATTGGTGGCGTGCTGGGGATTTTGAAGAACATGTGAAAATGGAGTAGTGTCGGGAGTATGGAAAATGTCCTCTTATTTGAAGAGAACGTCAAGTAGATATTAGAGATGAAAACCCGGGATGATTAGGTGGTGAGGTGGTAGACTACCTAGGTATATAAACAGGCACCCTGTATATAATAACACTAATCTTATAACATGTTCCTCATTGCCGGAAACAGAATGCATACCACATGCAGGGTATTTTATGCTGACAGGCAAATTTTGTGACTAGCCGAACACTATGGGCTATCTGGTCATGGAACCCCCAATATAGCGAGGGAATTGGCTCCATAGTTTGCTTCTTCGACAGCTGTCAATCGACAGCGGCCCCCCCCCCCC
>NQMI01000085.1:0-16749 GCA_002270565.1 Stenocarpella maydis
AGACACATACATACGCGAACGCGGATGTGGGGTGGCCCGAATCAGGGGGTGGCCCGAATGTGGGCCCCCCACGTTATAGCAAAGCGGAAGGGCAAGTTCCTCGCTATGCTTGATAAAGAATTGGAGCCTAGTGACTGGCTGATATTCTAGGATCGTTTGATATCGAAATCCACTTGGCCATCGTGGGTGTAAGACGGCAAGATGTGCAGGAGGCCGACTTGATGGAATGGGCAGAGCACCTGACAAGAGCCCCTGGCTATTGTGTTTTCTTATCTAACGCTGCGTCTTTGAGCGTTTACGGCTGTATGGAGGGACCGCCGCAGCTCCTCTGTCTTATAGAAAACGGAAGGGAATTGTGACCAGATTCAAGGGCCAAACCACCTAAAACGAAACCAATGATGCCATAAGCCCCTTTATATCATATAATCGCAATGGGGCTGCAGGGTTCTCAGAGGGTTTAAAGGACTAGGGCTTATTTCAGGGTAGCTTTTTTCTTATCTCCCCAAATGCTTGGAAATACCAACAGTTTCCCTAGGGGCTGGGCCCAAGTTAAAAGCTGGGTCGGCGGATGATAGCTGATACATTGCCCGCCAGGGCCTCAGATGGAATACCTTAGCTAGCTAGCCTTCAACTACTTACCTCAGAGCCGTGCTTGGATGTAAACGATAACGTTGGCACAGGAGGCTCAGCCCGCGATCCAGGACTCATGAGAGCATGGTGGGCCGGAAAATGGTTCATGAGGACAACATGAGTCGGGCATGCCTGATATCAGGGGAGGCCTAGGTGCCTTCAGCTGCTCGTTGAGCATGGCGTAGACGTGGGCCTGGACGGCCGCAACTATGAACATTCGCCTCAAGCGGTATCCACGCTGCACCCGTGACCGCAACTTGGCCGCGCCGAGCTGCTGCTGCTGGGCGTGTTTCCCGGTATCGTAGTCAGCAAGCTAGGGTGCCCACGGGTGTGTTTCCAGCTCTCGGACAGGCAGCGGCCTACTCTGGCCAGACGGATACGGTGCGTATCACTGTTGGACACGACCCCGTGCAGGCAGATGTTCACGTCCGGGAGGCCGTTGCCGCCGCACTCCGAATGCGGCTATCTTGGAAAGGAGAGAAAGGGGGGTGGGGGGGGGGTATCGTCCGGATGTTGCGGGGTTGTGGAGCTCAGGCAGACTACGAGTTAAGGGAGACTCTGAGCAGCTGTGGCTGTAGCAAACGGAGCGGGAGAAGCAACGTTTACTCGGTGGGTGGCTCTTACTACACAAGCAGTAGTTACGAAGGGGACGCAAGGGCACGGTATGAAAACCTTGGAAGTCTCAAGGTTGAGACCGGGAATGAGACCCCAGCAGACGGACTAGCTGCCTGAATAGAAAAAAGGACGACAGCCAACCGCCCCAGAAGCGCGGAAGGGTGATCATGGTGGAAGGCCACCTAGGTGAGGAGGCAGTGGTCTGGAGGCAAGTGGTATGCAAGAACACCACGTAACAAATAGGTTGATATCAACGGACTGATTGATACTTGAACACTGGAGAATCAATCCCAATATGAAATTAAGGTTAGATACGAGCGGCGGCAGTCGATATCAAGTAGTCAGTATGGAATCTGTCTCTATTGTGGCGCAACCTTGGAAGTAATCAGTGCTCGAATACTCGACGTCGGAAATGGACGTAGGACAGTATCGAATGTAGTTTTCACCTCGGGATTGGGGAACAGCGCGGCACATAGTTATATCCATGAGTAGTACGTAAACGCGCGGTGAACAGGAAAGTAGCAGCACTTGAGGGCAGAGCTAAGAACAAGCCTCTCCTTGTTGCCGTCACAAAGCCCTAGCGAAGTTGAAAGTTCGGGATCAAGAGCATAGTGTAGGACGCAACGCTGGCTCCAGATAACGCTGCAACCGAGGCGCGCCACACCAAACAAAGCCTTACATGACATCGACCCACCACCACACATCACCCCATGTCCGGCTCGGGGTGCAGCCGCGAGTGCAGGCCCTCAATCCTGCCGCTGAGCTCCTCGAAACGGCGGCGCCACTTCTTGACCTCGTCGGGCTTCGTGGTGACGCCGGCCACGCTGGCCCCGTCGTTGACAAAGGTGAGCATCGTGCCGTGCAGGGTGGCGACCACGCCGCGGCCCGGCGCCTCCGTGTCCAGCAGCTCGGCCGAGTCCGGAGCGAGGACCTGCGCGATATAAGGGCTCTTGAACGCCTTCTTGTACACCTCGAGAGAGGAGACCAAAAACATGACAATGCTGTCGAACTCGACGGGCTCGCCCGAGGAGGTGGCGTTGGGCGGTGTCAGCTCGGGGGACCATGACGGGATCACCTTGCCCGATGCGCGTATCTGCGGGGAGACGGGATAGGTGAGCAACTATGGACATGATAACCATGACCTCGGCTGTTCAGATAGGGGCGGTAAGAGCTCACCTGCTGGTATCGTCTGACACCGGAGCCCTCGGCGAATGGGATGAACTTTGGCGCGTGGACGGTCTGCCACTGCTCCCAGAACTGCTCTCTCGTGAGCTTTGGGTTTCGCTTGACGTACTGGATGACCTGGACGAATCCTGTGTCCGGAGCCATGGCAGGCAAACGTAGAAGTGTGGTACAGGTCAACTTCCTTGAGGCACCGGGGGTCCAATTGATTATTTTCTGCAGAGTGATGTTTCGTTCCTGAGCGATGGACCACAGTCTTGAGCGGAGAGGGAGGGGTTTAAATGCGTGTGCCAGGTGCCGATGGCTGCGAGGAGGGGTTTCGAGACGTGGTGGAGAAGAGCTCTACACTAGCAGCTCTGCCTCCTTCAAGGCCAAGTGGATCATGGGATCCGGTGGCCCGACAAGTCCGACACCAAGGCTGGGGAAGCTGGGGAAGCTGGATCGCTCCACGTGCCACACATCACGACCAGGATAGCCTTGTTAGTCGACGAGATAAAGCACGGCACGGACCGTTGAGATTCCTCTGATAACCCCCTTCCTGCTGGGCTGTCCCCACTTCCCATAGTCTATCACTATGCCTCAGCGTGCGGAGTGCTTCCAAGAGCTCCGCTTGCAGCCAAGTTAAGCCCAACACTAATTTTTGTTTCCAATCATGTCTCACCTTGCCTGCGTGGCGGGCGAGAGGGGCCTTCTTGGCGTTTCGTGTCAAGAATTAGGGTGGATATTAGCCGTCGATAGAAGAACAGAAGCACAAGGTCTGAGAGGTAATCTGTGATGCTGCTCTTGTGGGTGGCTAAGCTTATCTAATAAGCGACAGACAATCCCGTGGCTTGAGCCTTTCGTGACGGCCAATCAGCTTCTGAATGGCTTTCTCAATACCTAGGCAAGAACACTAGCTGCCTACAAATCTTATGGCTTCTTCTCCCCTCGCCCAAACGGTTCTGTGCAGGAATAAGGCACCCTCCCAGAGCATGAGAACACGGCAACCGGCGACCTGGCTGTAGGAACAAGAGACCTCACCGGTTTGCCGGCATGTCCACATGTCAAGGTAGGAGCAGCTCCTAGAGCTGGCGAGACCGATAGAGCGGGGGGTTGAGGCGTATCTGGGCCACCTGAGGATTGCTGAGAACGCCTTTTACCGTGGTACTTGTGGGAGGGCGTTACAATAACCTTGTGTTTAAAAAAAAAAACATATGGCAGATGCGAGTCGCCTCGGCGACGGGACCCCGAATGGAGACTTAGTCACGCACCCTGATCCAGATCCCAAGCTGGGCTTGTGGCTCAAGCCCAACGAGTCACAGTCTGAACTGCCGAGTATATACCGGGGAAGGAGTTGTCACGCCATCCGTGGATGGTATCTTGTTTTTCTCCATACCGCCTCGAGAATCCGGCGATTGGCCTGACAGTCTCGGTAAAGAGCTTAGGGTATGCAGATGGGTGACTGTCTTGCTCTTGGTAGCCGGTTCCTACCCAATTCTGGATACTGGCACAACTCAAAGCGATGAAGGGTTTGGCAAAGGCGAGTATGTGATGTTGCAGAGTTCATCCAGGTTGAATCCTCGTCGCTTGTGCCTTGCTCTAAGGCACTCCAGTTTGTGCCAATTCGTCAGGATTTCCAAACTGACCGCGATAACCGGACCTAAGCTCGCATATGGATGGCACAGATTTCAACAGATTTCTCTTTTACCAGAAAGGAAGCACAAATGTCCCTCAAAGACTCCCGCTCCACACTGGACACCCAGGCTCTTATTCCCTCTCAGCCCTCAGGACCTGGGCCCCACCTTGCAGGCGCAGCTCCGAGCTCCTCGTGTCGAGCTTCTTGACGACGGCGCCCAGGACGACCTTGAGGAGCTCGTCGCCCGACAGCTCGCCCTCGCCGACGCCCCTGTAGGTGACCGTGTCGACGATGTCGCGGACCTTGGCCTCCTTGTAGAGCTGGTCATCGAGGTAGTCGAAGGTCTTCTGGCGCTCCATGTTGGGGCCGCCGAGGCGGAACAGCTGGATGCCCACCTGATGCGGCGGCGCGTTTGCGGCGTCCAGCTCGCGGGCGATGTTGACGATTGGCGTCTTGATGTCGTCGTCGAAGGCGCCGGCCGTCAGCACGATCAGGTTCAGCGCCGCGCTCTCCTCACCCGCCTTGAACTTCTCAATGTACCACTCCAGCAGCTTCCCACTAATAGCATCAAGTCAGCGGCTACCAGACGATAGAGTGGCTCGTAGGCCCTGGGCCAGGGCGAGGCCGGGGCAAGGGGGCGTTGAGAAAGCTGCTTACAGTCGTGCACCGATGTTGCACTTGCCGGCGGGCTTGACCTTCTCTGTGAAGATGGAGCTGACCTCCTTGCCCTTCTCCGTGAGCAACATGCCCCCAACGAAGCCGCCGATGCGGGTGTAGCCCGTCTTTCGGATGGACTTGAACTGGCCGAGAAGTCCGCCCGGCTTATCTACGCAGGGGTCTGCTTAGTGCCATGTCTCAAAACCCCGTACGCGAGCGACAAGGGAATTCTCACGGTTGACGAAGTAGAGGTCGATGCCATCCGGATCGTGCTGAGCGCAGATGGGGGCGACCTTCTCGATGAGGTGCTGGACGTCCTTCCAGTATGGTGCCATGGCGGCCGAGTCATCGATGATGAACATGGTGTCGAAGCATCGCAGCCAGTCGAGACTCTGCTCGTCGATGCCGTCGAGGTTCGCCATGGTGAAGGGACGGGTGAGGTGCCGGAGGGGAAGAGCAAGCTGATGGATGCCACGGGTATGGTTTTCTGGGTGGCGCGGGGTGAGTGAGTGAAGCGAGTGAGAGTGCCTGTGAGCGTGAGTCCAATGTGAGACGCGGCGCTGCAGCGTGGGTGTTGGTGTTTGTATGACCGGCTCAGCTGATTGAGTGGGCGGTCAGACGTTCAACATGTCAGGGGCAAATTGAACGGCGATGCTGGCCTATTGGAAGACGGCTTATCAGTCCCCACTCAAAAGCGGTGTTGCCAATTCTGCTCCACGCACAGGGCAGGTATCCGCTGATCTCTGCGAACCGAGATCCGGTCGACTGGTAGACCAGGGGTTGATGATGATGGGCTCCGGCTGGGCCCGTATACGTGGTGTCGTATACGTGTACCGCGGCGCATGAGAGCTGGCTACGAGGTTGAGCTGGGCATGCTCAGGTGGCGGGCGACTTGGAGAGATCGGGTGAGGCTTGTTATTAATGCAGACAGGGGACCAGGTCCGCCAGAGCCAAAGGCTCGTGCCCAAGGCTTCCGGTTCATGCCCTGATTCTCAAACGCCCGAGACCCTTATTACCCTTCCATGTGGCAGCGATTGATCGGACTCGACCCGGAATTCGGCACCGCAGCGGCCACGCATTGGCGGGGTCGGCACGGCGGCTCCATAAATACACACCAACACTGGCGGGGTAATTACACTCTATTAGTGTAGTTCTGCAGGAAGTATTCGGCAACCTCACCTGCCACCTGCTGGGTCCAATATAGAAATTTTGGCTGTACTACATTGATACCGTCGTTTGAGTGTGATCGCCTACAATATTGGCCATCCAGGCGGCAGCGAGATGGCCTCTTACAAAAATAGATGGACCCGTCCTAGAGCCAGCCTCCACAGCAGCACTAACACGGGACAATCTATCAGTCCATCAATATGCAGGCACGCACAGACACCGAGATACTGCCAGAGCCCACTGGCTGTGTCGTATATTGCACCTAAATCCGTGTCAAGACCGTGGCTTTCCCCCGTTATGCAATGAGATGCTTTCCTCGACCGCTTCTGACGCAGCTTGATATACGGATGGCTCAGTCCATAAAACGTGCTGAGGCGTGATGCAGCATGATCATACTGATGGCATACTTCCCAACAGCCCCCTGTGCAACTTCCTGCTTCAAGACAGCCACGGGTCAGTTACAAAAGCAATTCTCGATACTTCAGAGGAGAGCCACCCTCGGTGTGAACAGTAGGCCTGCCCTATTCTGTATAGAACAGTACGCAATAAGATGCAGTCTCGGTCCTTTTTAGCGGAATCTGTCATCCCCAAATAGGGGGTTAGTGCCCTAGGGCGGTACACTGTATTTAAAGTTCATCGCTCAGCCTGACCAAACCCGTCTTGTATTGCATGCTCCCTTTAGTTTCTTTTCTTTCCTTTTTGTCTTAGGTAAAAGAGCCTGCTCTAGTATATCCGTGTAAATCTTGGAACGCCCTCAAAGGTTGTCAAGAAGTCAATACAACAGAAGTTGAGGCGAGACCCCGTTCAATATGGAGCCCGGATGGGCAACCCTCCAAGTTGCTTATAGGCCCTTGCCTGCGACCACCAACCTCAAAAGTGCACCGAGGCACATCCGGAAGAGGCAGAGCTGAGGAGCACATAACCAGATGACCCCGGCCATTCCGAACATTTAGATCGATGCAGCATGTAAAACCAGTTCTCTAGAGTACTTGTTGAATGCTTGTAAAATCGAACAATGAACCTTGGGAAATCAAGTATAATCTGCAAAGAAATTTGAGAAGCAGGCTGCAGTGGGCAAGCAAGTTCAGCATCGCAGAATGAGCCTCTCCGGCTTCCGTCGGTCTTCTCTGCCCCCCCTCCGGGGCTAGCCGAACTCGGCTCCACCGCTCACTGCCGTCACAGCCAGAACCACGACTTCGACTGCTCGCATCACTTGGTGTCTTTTCCGGAAACTCGCCATGGCCTCCTCAACTTGGGTCCCAGACATCGGTCCTGAGACCGACTTCTCGCTCGCCAACATCCCCTTCGGCATCGCTACCACATCGGACAATGCTACTCCTCGCGCTGTGACCGCCATTGGCAGCTACGTGCTTGACCTGAAGGTACTGCTGGACCAGGAGGATGCTGAAGATGTTTTCCCATACCTCAGAGGCCATGGAAACGTCTTTGACTCCCCCACGCTCAACAAATTTGCAGAGCTGGGCAGAGAAATCCACCGGCAGGTGCGCCATACCATCCAGGGCCTGCTGTCCGCGGACACCAAGCAGCCCGGGTTTCTCAAAGACAATGCAGGGCTGCGTGAAAAGGCACTCGTGCCAAAGTCAAAGGTAAGGATGCACCTGCCAATGCACATTGGTGACTACACGGACTTCTACGCCGGATACCACCATGCCTTTGGCGTGGGATCCATGTGGCGCGGCCCAGCCAACGCCCTGCAGCCGAATTACACGCACCTGCCAGTCGGATACCACGGCCGGGCGTCCAGCATCGTCGTCTCGGGCCATCCCATCAAGCGCCCGGTGGGCCAGATAATCCTCGACCCGGCCGCGGAGCCGAAGCAGCCCACGGTCAGGCCGAGTCAGAAGCTGGACATTGAGCTCGAGCTGGGCTGCTTCATCGCCAGGGGCAACGGGATGGGGACATCCATCGATGTCAACAAGGCCGACGACCACATCTTCGGCTATGTCCTGCTGAACGACTGGAGCGCGAGGGACATCCAGAACTGGGAGTATGTGCCGCTGGGGCCGTTCAACGGCAAGAACTTCGCCTCCACTATAAGCCCCTGGGTCATCACGCCTGATGCGCTCGAACCATTCAGGAGCAGGGGGATCGAGCTGGAGGGCCGGCCGGAGCTGCAGGACTACCTCAAGGAGGCAAGGGCGGAAAATGTCTTTGATGTCCGGTGCGAAGTTGACCTGACGAGTAAGTTCTTACCGGCCCGAGTATCTCCCTCGAATCTTACCGCTGATGGTATTCGAAGCACCCGAGGGCGACACCAGCACAATATCACGAGTTTCCACCAAGAACCTGCTGTGGTCGTTCCCACAGATGCTGGCACATCACACTCTCGGAGGGTGCCCCATGAGGAGTGGCGACTTGCTTGCCTCGGGTACCATCAGCGGCACGAAGCGCTCCGAGTGCGGCAGCTTGCTGGAGATGAGCGAGGGTGGGAAGAAAGAGGTCCTGCTTGCCGGCATGGATGCGCGCAAGTTCCTTAAAGACGGGGACACCGTTACGCTGAGGGCGTCGTGCGGCGAGGATGGCGGGCGGGTTGGTTTTGGTGAATGCGTAGGGAGGATCTTCAGCGCAGAGAGTCGCTAAGACTTGTAGATGATGCAGGCTCCATTATCACCATGTTTTGGCACAACCATGCCTGCCGAGAGTCCGTCTAAACATCCCTAGGCAGATGGCTATCTCCTCAATGCCATGCCTCTCATTAGCAAGCTAAAACCCCTACTGGAGTCAAAGTTGACAGACGTCAACTGGTGCCAATTTCCGTGCAGGTAGGTAACCGTAGCTGCAATAACTCTACTGTTACTAGATACCAATGTATGTCAGGAAATCGACGGCGAGTGAACCTGGCACGACTTACCTTGCCTTATTTGATGATGCTTAAGCCGCAAAAGCATCAGACATACCGTACTTTCGGGCCTCCACCGGCCACTTCGTCTCCTGCTCCCCGGAACCACGCGAATCTCTAGTTGCCAGTCGTTGACACTCCGTCCTCAATGGTGATCTTGGTTTGTAGCCCAGAACTCTGTTCCCCAATCCATTGTTAAAAGTGAGCGGTATGTAGTGCCACGGAGCGTATGGGGTATGATAACAGGCGTTTTACTTCCCAAGGTAAGACACCGTGTAAAGAGCTCACTGATGATGGCTCCGGGGTAAGGCGGCCAAAGTGGAATGGCCATGACTTCATCCTCCTTCGCAGGACGGCCCATGGGTGCGGCGATATCTCTCTGGAATTCCGAGGAGGGTACGGGCTTTTTCGTTGACAATGAGGAAGGATTCGCCATCGACTCGTGTCTTCGGCGGCGGCGATGGGCTCCTGTATGCGCGAGGCAGGGCCTCGGCAGCGAGGGTATGGGAGTCGATTACGTTCGAAATGAAGATAATATCCATAAGGTTCCTACCCGGCCCAAAATGATAATGCCATCTGCCTTGCTGGGCTTTTCAATGACACTACCGGAACAGCCCCAGCCCCGTGTACCAAAGACAAAGGGCGGACGGATAGAGGCTGTCGTCATTGTATCTTCGCCAGCCGCACGGTTGGCTGCAAGAATCTCAGTCTGCGCTTCGCCCTTCGTCAGGCTGTATGCCATCGCCTGAGCTTCACGTCCTAGGACAAGGCATGGAGCCATCGAGGTCCATGGCACTCTTCTTGTCGTTGTGGCTCATGACAGCGCTGCTCTTTATTTTTCTTCCATTAGCGGGCCCTGCAAAGCGCGCAATCTTGATATAACGCGATAGGGCAAAGTTCTGCTTCGGCAATCTAGGGGCGTTTCGCACGGTCCTGGTGTCAAGATCTACACTGCCCAGCACCCTCCCCCCTTATTTGAGGAAGCGGCAAGGCGACCGGCATTGCTCTTGTACGGCGAAGAAGGCGGCAAGGCGGCAGGAGATATTTATGAAAAGGAGGAAAGGCCCTCAGTCGAAAGGAAGGAGGAGAGAGAGGCGCAATTTCGTTGTACCCCTGGCCTTGAAAACTGCTGCTATCACGCCACGAGTACGCTGTGCTATCGTCGTGTGTCCTTATTCACTCTGCCTCCAATAACTACATGTGGTCATTGATCCACTAAGGCTGAAGGCAAGGTAGAGCCTAGGGCAGTTGCCGAAACTAAGCCTGCCGTCCGCACGCAACCCGGAGGGCGTGGTTGGCAGTACAGAGTGGGATGTCGTGGACAGTTGATACGGTATTCCATAGTCGTAATTGTTGCTGCGTGGCAGACACCTCGTTTTCCCAGTGGGCCGACGTCTGCCACGTAGAGGATCTATGTCTATTGAAATACTATAAATTGATATAAATTTCACCAAAACCCTCAGCATAGACTGAATAGGAGTAAGTAAAAAAGCCAGTTGTTGTGGTGGTACCGCGATTTGTATGGTCAGACAGGACCTAGGGAGGCGATGCAGGATAGAGGATAGCGACTCCGTTAAGCACATCTTCTCGGTTGTAGACAGCATCCCGGCGCTATTGTATTTACCAGCATCTATTCAGTGAGGAATGTTGAGGACGACGGCACCAAGCTAGCCTTTTTCAGATCTCGATGTTTTCGGCCGGCAGTCCGCAGGCTGAGAGCGACCAAACAACTTTACCAAGATGTCTATTCCAATCGCTTGCACTCATAAGTCCACAGAAGTCAAACTTTCATGGCTCGCCGGGTTGGCTAGGCATCCAGATTCAATGGCGACTGGCACGTGAAAGAATTGACTTGGGGGTTTTCAAAAGCCTCGATCATGCCTAGTACAAAGGTCAGAACAACAACGACGACAAAAGCCTACACGCTCGACTTTGACACACCTTCAATGGCAGCATATAGGCCAAGCCCGGCTGTGGCCCAAGCCCCGAGGGCATACAGCACATGCAAGATGTTCAGGTACCATCGCCCGCGGAAGAAGCCTCTAACCCAGCGCCTGATGCCGCCGTCCTTGCGCACCACAACGCCAGTCACGGGGTCGAAGCCCTCCCCATCGGTCATGGCATTCAGGTGGACTGCAGCATTGAGAGTCAGCGCTCAAAGAACCCATGGAAGGAGTTTCATCCAAACACAGCATGGGTCGGGCCATAGTGTGGCCATAGCATTTGAGACAAAGGCTCCGGGAGGGAATTTTTTATTGCAAAGCGGGCTAAAAATGACTCCAGAAGCTGCTTACTGTCGTACGCCAGGGCAATCATGGGGGGGAAGCAGTAGGTGAACTCGAGTAGAGTAGCTGACGCGATAACCGAGACGAAACCGAAGTAGTCAGGGATGGCGGCCGCGATGATGTAGGCGATGGACCACCAGATGGGCACGATGATGGCGTAGACGATCTTGCCCGGCTTGGTTGTAAGGGGTGGTGCCGAGAAGAGATCCATCAGGACGTTGTTATAAAGAACCTTGATGCCGATGTTTCCGTATAGTGCGGCGGCGATGAGACCGCTAACAAAGGCGATCATGTTGCCTGCGGTCTGCAGCCCGTAGAGGGATACACCTTGGTAGGAGATCTGGTAAGCGTACTGGCCCTGCCAGTAATAGACGTAGCAGCCGTAGATCACTGGTAGTAAAACGAATTGTTAGCCTCGGGTGTTGGTTCTCAAAGAATGGGTCCATCTCTTGGCTGTCCTTCTTGGCTCTCTTGGCTCTCTTGGCTCTCTTGGCTCTCTTGGCTCTCTTGGCTCTCTTGCCGAGGAATAGCTTACTGTAAACACTATAAATAAAGAACTGCGCTCCCCACATAGCCTTCAAGAAGTCATATGGCCTACGCATCTCGCTCATAAACTCCACAAAGAGCTGGGCGCCTCCGTAGGCCAGGACACCCGACATGAGGCCGTTCAGCGATCCTATCAGGCTGCCGGCATCTGGCAAGTAGCTATAGTGCTTTACCGGCGGGTAGTTCCCATTGCTATCCGGCGTGACTGAGGCCGGGTCAACAAGCGCACCGGCCGAGCCCAGCACAGAGATGGCATAGTTGGGAGGGCTGTGAGCCATGACGCCCATCGTGATGAAGATGACGAGAAGATTCAGCCAGATGGCCAGGTTGGCGATGAGCCCGAACCGCCGCAGGGTGCGGACCTGGCCGAGGACAAAGCCGGCCGCGATGAAGATTATGGGGCACACGGCGTAGCAGATGCGGAACCTCGACACCTGCGACAGCGCCTGGCCGTTCTGGATCGTCACCTGGCCGAGGATGAACAGCAGGGCCAGTGCCTGCAGGACGTTGAGGATGTGCCGCGCCCAGGGCCCAAACAGGCGATACCCGAGGTCACCATAGTTGCGCAGGGGGAACTGGTGCGAGTCGAGGCCCAGGAAAGTGTACCAGATCAGGTAGCCGCTGTATCCCGCCATGAATCCAAAGACGCTGTACAAGATGATACCTGGCATCCAGCCTAGGGTGCCCATCGCGAAGCCGACGCCGTAGGGCCCCAGGATGTCCGTCGTGATGAGGTAGAAGCACGCGCCTGCCGACGCCGTCCGGAAGGCCCGTGACGCGTTGGACCACTCCTCGTCGGTGATCTCGGCGCGGCTGGCGAGGTGGGCAAAGTTGACGTTGCTGGCCGTGATGTCGCCGTCGCCGTTGCCGTGCGCCTCGGGCTTCTTGCGCAGGATGACCTCGCGCCATATCGATGTCTTGGGCACAGGCGTGGTGCGCTCCTCCTCGCGGGTCTGCAGGGCGTAGTAGTGGTACTCCTCGAAGGTGACGTCCGGGTCGTGCAGCTTGCGCGCCTGCGGTCTGATGTAGCCGGCAGAGCCGCTGGCGCGGACGTCCGCCGGCTCATTTGACTTTTTTGGCGAGTCAAGCGGCGGTGGACGCTTCTCATCGCTCGAGGCCATGTCTGCTGGCGTGAACAGCTGCTCAGGTGCAATGCTCCCGCTTCTTGGAGATGGTGCGCGGGGAAAGCAGGAAAGAAAAGTATGCGAGTGACGGTGATCCAAGTACATACAAGACTGTACCCCGGGGTATTTAATGGAGAATGCTCTCAGCTGCAGGGCCCGGATAGATCGGCACCGTAAGTCAAGTGAACGTGACATCGTTCGCGGGTAGTGCTGACAAGAAAAAGCCATCCCTAATCTCTCCAGGTGCTGAGGTACGCTAATACATCATCAATTGCAGCTTGCCAGAAGACCTGTCAAACCCATTGGCAAATGCCGTCTCTGCGTTGGAAAGCGAGTAGTCTGTACTGTGCAAGAAAGAAGACCGAGGACAGCACCCGACTCTATGGCCCGCGAGGGTTTGGCTTGGCTCACCAGTCTGCGACATCCTAGACACAGATTGTCATCAATGATATCATGAGAACACGATGCCAATTGCCTGCCGTCGTATGTAGAGCTACCGAGGACATGGAGCTTTCGTGGCCCTCATGAAATCCCTGCTAAGGTACCGAACTGATGTCCCGTCTTTATTTTGCCGTCGTGCAATCTTCACCCAATTCGTTCTCGATTTATGACTAAAGGCAGGATCAAAAACACCGTGCGATGCATTCAGTTACTGTGACACACTCCAGCCCTGCTTCTTGCCCGTGAAGGTAGCGTTGCTCACGCCCAGCAGGTCCAGTATATCCTTAAACCTAGGCGTCCCAAAGCCCGTAACGGCATCCCAACCCTCCTTCGCCGGGAACCCAAGGCCGTCCCCGATCTCAGCGCAGCCCACGGCACTGCCCGAGGTGATATCCGTGAAGGCCTTGTGGCCCCGCTTGTAAAGCCACGGGTTGAGGAACCCGAGCGGGCTCTTGCCGGCGGCGAGCAGCGCGTCGTTGACGAGCGCGATAATGGCAGAAACGGCGGGCGTGGCGGCGCTGGTGCCGGACACGCGCACGTCGCGCGAGTCCCACACCTCGGCGTACGAGAATCCCTGGGCCGCAATGTCGGGGTAGCCGCGCCCGCTCTGGTTGTAGAAGCCGACGTCCCTGCCGCCCAGGGACTCGAGGTAGGCGCCGACGACCGCCTGCTGGTACAACGGCCGGGAGAAGTAGTTGGAGAAGCCGCCGCCGCCCGCGTAGTCGTCGCTTGCGTCGTACGCGACGACCTCCGGGGTGAAGTTCATGGTGGCGCCGACGGAGGTGACAAAGGGGCACGACGAGGGGAACTCGGGCAGGAAGGTGCGGCGGCTGGTGCCGTCGTTGGAGGTGCAGGAGCCGCTGGAGCCGACGCCGTCGTCGCCCGCGGCGAAGAGCAGCGAGACGCCGCGGGCGCCGAGCTGCGCCATGTCGTTGCAGACGCGCGTGGCGTACGAGAGGGGCACGGTCTGCTCGTCGTCGTCGTACGAGGTGCTGATCACCTTGGGCAGCTTCTCGTCCGGCTGCGAGAGCAGGTGCTCCAGCCAGACGAGGTACGGCTCGTTGGTGTCCGTCTTCGTCGCCGCGTCTGGGGTGAAGGGCGGCTTGCCGCCGACAGAATAGGCGATGAGCTTGGTTGGCCAGCCGATCCCCAGCATCGCCTGGACGTCCAGGTTTCCCTCGACGTTAGTCTGTGCAGAGATGGTTTCGTTGGTGAAGACTTGGCTGGTTGTGCCGTTCGCTATGGAGTCAAACTTGAAGTCGTAGGCCCCGGACTTTGCCTCGGGCCGGTACTCAGAGAGGAACTGGAAGGTGTCTTTGCGGTTGTTTGATTCGCCGAGGTAGTCCACCAGGCCCATCATGTTGGTGCCGGTGGACTGTGTCTGGTAGTCAATCGTCCCGTACAGCGTCCTCAGGCATGTCGGGGTGACGTGGTCCCAGACGCAGACGTCGGAGACGGAGCCGTTGTTGTACAGCCTCATGGCTGGCCTCTGATCCTCGAGAGTCTCGACCTTGAGCGCGGAGGCCTTTGGCTTGGCACGGAACCACGAGTTGGTCGGCTGGATCGTGTCAATGTGATGGTGGAGGTGGAGCGGCAGAGACCAGTTCGGAGTGCGGACGGCTTCAGTTCCATCTTCGTGTCGGTAGACGGAGTATTTGGTGTCCAGCATGTGCTCGACGTTGGCGACCGGCAGAGTGACTGTGATCCAGTCCTTGGCCGGGCTGTACCTCAGCTCTGACCTGTCCACTCCATGGCCGGCAAGCCACTCGTGAACCTCGTTCAAGGTGTCAGCGGAGGGCTCGAGCAACTTGTGCACGTCTTGGGCCCTGAGGTGTTGACCGTAGGATTGGTGGTCAGGATCGGACACCTCGTACAGCTGGCGCTCCAGGTCCGAGAAGGAACCCTGCTTCAGGCCGATGCGGAGTGCGATCTTGTGGTCGGCACTCGGGCGACGAGTCTCGGTCCATTTTGGAGGTACGTGGTGAGAGTCCTTGACAGCGAAGGCAGAGCGCTGCTTGACCGGCTTGCCAATGGCCGAGGTGGCCAGTAGCCACGCTGCCAGGAGAATTCCGGTAGCCTTCATGCTGACGCTGCCGAACACAGGACAGGCCCGAGAGAGGTTGGTGGAAAGAGTCAAGGGCACACCAGCAAGGCCTTGGAGGGGTTGTGTGTAAACAGAGGACGTTTTTATGGCCCTGCAGCCTGACCATGACGAAGCAGCCACTCACTCGCACAGTGCAAACGGACGAGGGAAACAAGCATCAGGTGACAAGGCCTCGAGTCACAGGCCCCACCAGCCTGCCTAGCGAGGTGGAATCGACTGTCGAGAGGGCCAGCTCGGGCCCTGCCGTGGTTGCACGATGGGCATGTGGGTGACACGAACCGACCCCGCCGTCACCATGCGAGAGGCGGTGTCTGTACTCGGCGCTTGGCACCGAAGAGGCAGGTCGTGGGGCCCGGGAGTCGATAAGGGAAATTGGCCCCCCCATCTCGTCACTGTGTACATACACTCCCGTGTTTGCAATTGGTGGCCATTGAAGTTGTACACCATCTCACAGACTCGATGGAGCCCCTGACGATCGTAGTCTTATCAAGCTTTCTGGATCTGGCCAATGCAAGCCAAGCCGCGGCACGAGGGCTCGGCGTTCTCTTGGCGCCCGGGCTGGCGCCCACCTGGCGCCCACCTGGCCCCGCCCGTCCTCAACGTCGTCTTGAGCTTTGCTACGAGGCTTTTCAGAGGACCGCGAGGACGTGATTGAAGAGAGGCAGCATGCTTGAGACTTGGGTGAATGAATGTACTAGGTATTGACACGAGAGTCTGCAGAGAATGCCATACCGCTGCAAGTACATACGCTACATGCACCCCGTATCAGACGCCACGCCCTTGGCACACCTGGTATTTGTCTTCAAGAAGCCGGTCAAAACGCCTGTGTGACTCTCCCAGCTGATGTATCAGCACAGTCAAGACCCAGAGCAAGCCCAGGACCAGACATATCATTGCCACTCTCTCAAGTTGAGGCCATGCGCTGGCGTTCTTGGGAGGCCCCGCCTTCTTGGGAGGCAATGCGAGCTCTGGACTGCGATCTGGTGGAGACATCGGCTGGGCGCGGATCTGATCTAGGCGAAGTTGAAGCTGCGTTGCACGGCCAGTTAATGATTCTGTTCGTAGATAGATGTACCAGCACAGATGGGAACTTACCACATCAGCATGGTTGCTGTTGAGGTCGAAGAACCGCCGCATGCGGACTGGAGTCTGTATGATGGATAAACCCAGTCAGCAGCAAAATCATTACTGGTAAGCCACACCTGAACCGTCGTGACAACTCAAGACTCCGTTCGGTCCTTTGCGTCCCGTGTCGCACACAGAGAGCTCCAACACCTCCCCCTGGCCCCAGTGGGGAAGCCAGTCGGCGATAAGAGAACCTCCCTGCTCTGTATTCCGGAGAGGACCCCATCTACCCGACGCAATAGGTCTTTGTCGGGGGGGGGGGGAACATAACGTTGCTTACGTCGGAGAACCGCACCCGACACCCACACGTAACCCGTTGAGCTTGGTTCACCCTGTCCGACGCCGCTGGATGACGCTTCCAGACGGCCGGCAGAGGGAAACTGAACCCCTCTTGGAGT
>NQMI01000085.1:20765-56016 GCA_002270565.1 Stenocarpella maydis
AGCGATAACGCTATCACGCCTTTTCGAGGATTTTTACCGGAGGCAGTTTCGGGAAGACCTGCTGTGTAACGAACACGGGTGCTATCCGCGGGATGAAACATGGGGTGTGCTCTCGCCAGAGGTTTCATTTGTACTTTCCCATCCGTATCTCTACCGGGAAATACGCGCGGAATCATGTTCGTATGCCTTCTTGTATCGGATGCAAACTAATCGTGCCCGATTTAAGGTGTTCTTCCAGGGAAGACTCGCCAGGTCAGATCCTTCCGTTTGGCCCCCACAGGGATTGCTGGGCCCAGGTCGAATATGTATAATTTCCGAAGCAACCGGCAGATGAAGATCCACCTGTCATGTGCATAGGTCGAACAGGGCAATACTTAGGATCAAATAATAGCCTCTGTTTTACACAGATTCATTGACATCATATTCGGAACACACGTAGGGGAAATCATAAAATAGTCTTTGCAATTCGATTGTAATTAACAACGGCTAATGACGACCAAGTAGAACGAAAAGGATGAGTGAGCTACAACCAGGAACCGAAACAGTTTTCCGTCTCATTCTGGGACTGAAACTTTCTTGACTCTCCCTCATAGTCAATCGGGCCTTGCCCTTGTGGCTGAGAGCTCAATGGATGATACGCCCGGTACCCAGTGTCGACGCCAGGGTGCTTAAAGGCTGATGCTAGGTTCATTCTAAGAGGCTTGCTCGCCGGCTTCTTCTCAGCCTCGGTCGCCTGGCCGGCCGCTTGTGCAGCCGGGGGTGCCTCCGGGGCCAGCCCCAGGAGGCTTCGAACCGCCTGTCTTACAGGGGCAGAGTCCCAATATGCAGTGAATGCCCGAAACGGGTCCACGGTCTCTGGCACTGAGGGAGGGGCGCACCTTCGGAAGACTGCGTCGATGATCTCGGTGTCAAAGCAGCTCTCGACCAGCCGCGCCAGGATTGCCGCGCGGCGGAGCCGGATGTATGCCGGATCCCTCAGGACCTCGGGTGATTCACCACATGCAAGCTTCTGAATGGCGTCCTCGAACAGCACCGTCCCGGCCCCGAGAGGGAAGCATTCGCAGGCGGCCGGGGTTATCTCATACTTTGCCAGTTTCGGTGCTCTCGCCTCAGCCGGCCACAGGGAGCACTCCATGAGGCGCGCCTCATGAGCGTCCAGAAATCGCTGGACAGAGCGCCCATTCCTTAGGTCTTCGACCGTGTAGCGCCCTGCCACAGCGCCCCAGACACGTGAGCGCCATGCTGACGATTTGAACTCTGTTTGCGTGATAGGGTGCTTTATAACACCCTCTTCCTTGGCTAATATTCGCAGCCATGTGTTGAGATTCCCCCATGCCTGGTTGTCGACACAGTCCCATCGCTTTGGGCCGGTAACCTCGGGCGGCGGCAAGCAGTGGGGTTTGCTGTTGAGGTCCTTGACCGCACCTTGAAAGTCTTCTGGCCCGCCCAAGTCGTGCATCAGGCGTACCAAGAGGGGGCGGTCCACCTCGTGGATCTGCCTGTAGACTTTGAAGATGAGGTCACTCTGGGCCTTTGAGTGTAGGTACCGCTGGACCAAGCCCTGCTTGCACGGCTTGCAGAGGAGATGCGACTGAGCGACGGCGCTGAAGAATTCGCGGCATAATTCAACGTCGAAGTCAGACGGCTGTTTGTTGACTACAGCACAGCTGTTGCCTGTATTATACATCTCTGATGCTGGAATACTGCTTGGTTGAGGGAAGAATGGTGGGTCACTCTCCTGCGAGTCAGCGAAGTATACCGAGACAATTCACAACCCGAAATGTTGGTGCCATGGCAGATATACCATTTAAACTTCAGAGGGCAGCAAGCTGTCTTGAGATCCCTTGTCCTCGGACAAAGAACAGAGACTTGCCTTGTTTACAAAGGCCGGCGGCCGGCACCACACACATTGTGTCGGAACAAACAAACGAACAAGATCTACCCCGCGGTATTTGGTCTAGAATCAGTTCTTTCGAGACCCTAGATTAAAATAAATGGACACGCTCTTGTCTGCCGAGTGCACAGCAAAAGTTTAGTGTTTCAAACTCGTGACGGCAAGGGCCGAGGCGACTTGAATGCTTTTTGTGTTCACAAATGGGACAATCGGTATATTCGCCGAACCAAGGGCACGGCGGTTAGGCCAATGCCCGCACTAAGTACGTGTGACGCAGTCCCGGACCGGCGGAAACAACCTCTGTGCCACTCGCCCTACCGCTCGTAGTGACCACAAAACCCTTTCACCACAACATCCCCACCAGCCAGCCGTTCCGTGTCCCCAAGCACCGTGTCGTCGCTCTTGATGCTTACTCCCCGTAAGTACAGCTCCGCGCCGGCCGCGCCACCGCCTACGACTCCGGGCCGCATCTTCTGTGCCTGTGTACCAGGCTGCGTTCTACCATTCTGCCCTTCTGGCGCCGTCAACACTGGCGCGGCGCCCTCCTGCGGCGTAGTAAAAGTCGTCCCTATCAGGCTCAAGACTGGTCGGCCGTGCTGGGGAGCACGGAGAAGAGCTGTAAGCCACCGGGAAAACTGCGCCCCGCCGGTTGGTGCGCTTGAGGGTCGGGCCGAGTCAGTCTGTGCCATTTTGGAGGGCCTGTGATGTCGCGTTGGAGTTTAGCGAGTGGGAGTACTGAGTGAGGCCTGCTGCGTCATCTTTCCCCGTGAGTGCAAGTGCCGGGCCCTGTGGTCACGACCAAGCTGATCTCATTTTCATCCCCATTGCTGAGTATGGCATCATTAGCGTGTGCCATCGTCAGGTCCATGTGACTATGGTGTTGCCGGCTGATGTTGTAATTGAGCCCAAGACCGTGAAGCTACGGGATACTGAAATGGTGTATTGGAGCGTGTCATCGAATCCCGTCGTATACTGTGCAACTGAATGGCGAGGAACAGCCACTGGACACCTGCCAGCTATCTTTCAAGACGGACTTGGACCTCTCGAAATGGTATGTGATCGGGCAGCCGGCCACCTGAGGCCTTGCATGTCAAAGTGTTGCGCTCAAGGGCATTGCTCCACCAAAATTCCTAGTTTCCCTGCCCTGTTGCAGAGACCGGGGAAATAGCCGTGACGGCGTTTGGGGGAAATGAGTGGTGACATTGGAGGCGGTCTAGTCTGAGGTTGAGAACACGCTTGGCTACGAGCCGTTGTTCGCCTGGCGGGAGGAAATAGGGATTGCCGTATCTGCCGGAGCCATACCCTGCGGCGCACTGAGGAAACTGGCCGTCAAAGTCACATTGCAGACTCCGGTCAGCTGAACATCGTATCAGCATTCTGTCCCATTGTTGTTCCCGAAAATAGACTAGGAGAGCTGGAAAAGCCCAGCTTACCACATCAGTCAGAGTGTTTGGGAGCTCGAGGATGACCGTTTGTAGCCGCTTCCACGAGGCCATATATTTCGACACGTCTCTCGTGTACGTATAAGATATACCACGCCGATTTGGCTCCTCAGCAGAAGTGCGGAAGACTTCCGTGTCTCCGAAGTGACTGGAAGTGAATGGCATTAGCACCATAACACAGCGAACGCGGAGCATTATGGCGTCTCGCAGACTCACATGATGACCAACGGATCGAACTGCCTCCCTTGTGACTGCACCGTCAAGTTCATGACGGCCATATTGCTGTCAGCCAGGCATGGAGGTGGTGTATAGTTTCCCACGAACGGGCCCCCGAACGGGTTTGAGAAGGTGTTGACAGCAATCGTGGCGCGGCAGTCGTCTTCATCGAGGCTTGGCAGTATCGTCGGTATGTCCTTGAATCCGTCTCCAGTACCGGCTCCTACGGCCTTCCCGTTCATGTCCAGAAGCGGCGCCTCAACCTGGAATGCCTGCACCGCGCTGTTGTTGCCCCCCGGGACGTCTCTTTTGGCCGCCCGCCGCGAATCGTGCATGTCGTGCGACTTGTGTACCGCCGTGCGAATCTCGAGTTCGACCTGGCCCCGGGCTTGCTCGTCATCCCCCGCCCACAGGCCAACCCGTGCGAGTGCTGCCAGAGCAAGGAAAAGGACGTTGATGATAATCGCGGCGATAACTGCCGGCGTTTGAGAGGGCTCGTCAGCCCATCTTACCTTCTTCTTTTTCTTTGGTACTTTCCTGCTCCGGCCTGCCGTGCTAAGTCTGATGGACGGCACAGCCGCCTGATGTTTCTCGCCCGTCGTCGGAAGGGCTAATTGTCTCTCCATGATGGACAGCCTGTTGCCCAGCGCTGGAGTCAGGCTTGAGCGAGTACGCTGCACGTGCAGCGCCGGCGGCTTGGGCCAGTGGGGTCAAGCACGAACCGAGCGACTCGTGGAAGGTGGGCAATGGCGGCAGGTTTGGATGATTTATTTGCTTGTCCTGCCGCGGCTGGGGTCGGTCACGAGTCATCTGACACTTTACTTTCGCGTCCAGTCTCCGGGCGGGGGCGGGTCGAGGGGTAGCATCGTTTCAGGACCTGGTCGCATCGACCAGTGCGCACAGGCAGGTTGGATCAACAGTTCGCCCCGTGGCGCATCAGCTGATCAGAACCTGATAAGAGACTGAGACGTGAGGAGAGAAAGCGCATATCATTTTTGTCACGGGCGCCTTTCTTAAACGTCGTGGGTGCTGTAGATATTGAGAGTAGGTGCTGTGTCTTGGCCTTGGCGGACTTGGCTGGACTCCCAACCTCTTCAAAGTGTTCAAGGACGAGCTCTCTCATGAGACACTCTTTCAGGACCCTTTTTCAAAACATCTAGCCTCATCACGAGGCTAGCACTATTTCATTAGTGACAGGCTGTTGTGTTTTGAAATTTGTTGTTATCGGTATTGTCTTTCTTATCAAACGCTGGGTCTTTGAGCGTTTACGACTGTATGAAGGGACCGCCGCAGCTCCTCTTTTTTTTTTTTTAAGGGAATTGTGACCGGATTATTGAGTCACAAAATTTTGAAATGCAATGGTAATCAAACCAAACAGTGGTCTCTTCTGAAGGTCCCTAGGTATTCTGATAGGCACTCGATAGGCACGCCAGGCAATGCCGGCGGGGAGCCTCTTACTCGAATCTTTCTCCAAGAGGTGGTCTTTGAACGGATATGCTCTGTTTCTTCTTCCGAGAAAGTCTTGTTCCTCATGTCGAAGTCCTCCATGTCGTCTTACTTTGCCTCTCCGATGCAAGTGATCTGCTCGGCATTGTTGCTCCTCTCCTGCATATTCGTATCCTCCTCGGCCTCCTCGGCCTCCTTGGCCTCCCCACTGACTCCATCCTCGTCCTCCGCGCCCGAATCCTCGCCAGCTGCCCTCTTCTCCCGGTAAGCCTTGGCAAATCCCATCCACTTGGGCTGTTTCAGGACAATGGAGTGCCGGATGGCACAGGCGGGCTCCGTCCTGCCAAGCCTGACCTGCGAGTCCAAGGTACGTCAGCAGATAGTGTATTCCAAGTAGATGTAGTTATATAGAAATCATAGATTCTGACACTCACGCCAGCTTCCTTGTGGGTTATTCCCTGACACTTCCACTTGATCAGCTTCTCGATCTCCTCGTCGGTCCATGGGTCCTTGGCCTTGGCGAGAGGCGGCCCGCTCGACTTCCTCTTCCTGGACCGCGGGGTTTCTGCTGGTGACGGCACGTTATGGCCCGGGGAAGCCTGGCCGGTGTGAGTAGTGGCTGTGTCGTTGGGAACAGGCGTGGCCGGCAGCTCGAGGTCGATGGCATCGGCGTCATCGCCAACGTGGTCTTTGGTCTCGCCGGGCTGGGACACACTGATAGACTCCGCGCCGGCGTGGTCACCGTGGGCTCCGGTATTGATTGATGTGACCTGCAGGCGACTCACGTTCCCCTGGACAAGGGCGGGCTTGAGGTCGATAGAGGCGAAAGTCTGCACACCGTCGTAGAGAAACCTCTCGCCGAGGGGGTTTCTTTGCGACCGTCAGCAATTTTTCACTTTTACACGGCTGGGGATAAGAAGGAAACATCATACTCCTCATGTTCCAGGTTGTAGACGTCGAGAAAAGACATGGCTGCATCCGCGACGATCTCGATGTTGGCGACATCGGGGTCAACTGCAAGCGACTTGAGGGGAAGTAGCGCTTCGATTCTGTCCTTGATGACGGCCTTGTGCGGATCCGCCAAGCCCCTATATCGACAAGCTGTCAGCAAAGGTACCCAGGCTCCGAAGAGGCGATTTACTTGTAGCAGCTGTCATGGTACCGCAAGACATGCTCGATGGCCTTCTGAGCGATAGATTGTAGGTCGCTAAGCAAACGGTCAGCGCTCCTTTCCCAAGCAGGTTTTCGCGTCTCTGGCTGGGCTCACCGGTTATCCATGGTGTCCTGATATTTCAGCAAAGGCCAATGGGGTGCTGAAAGTTGAAGTATGCGCGGGCAATGTTTCATGGGAAGATGCGAAGGTGGTGGGCTAGCTGATGGTTGTTGTTGCCTGTGACTTCGGGGGGCTCAGTCAGATGTTAGCTAGCAATGAAAGCGCCCGTCTCAAACAATAGGTTGACTTCAGAGTCAGTCGGGAAACAAGTGAATGATCGATCGCCAAGGACAACTTCTATCGATATGCGCTGGTGCCTGTCGAGATTACATCTGCAGGAGAGGGAGGGGGCCGAGGGGGGGCAAGGGCTTCTTTTCCATGGATGTTTTCATAAATGGACATCTTGGGCACTGCGGAACGAAACTCAACTGTTGAGATCAACCAGGGCTACATACTGAGTGAGTGTAATCACGGGCCAGTTTCTGCTTGGTCAAGGCTCTTTGGAAAGAACCCAAATGCAGCAGCTCAGGGGAGTTGTCCTGCTCTAGGGAATGGAAATTCTAATCATACAGCATGCCCCTATCATGGATGCGGGCCTATTGTACGGTATAGCATAGCTCGAAATAATCCATATGCCCCTGCCGCTACTGCTCGCGAGATCTTGTACCGAGAGCCATCTACTCGCATGATGTGCAAGATCATCCAAGGTTGGTGCGTTTGTGTGCTGTACAGTGAGGGCGAGCGATTAATGCTCCCTGTCTTCTTTACTGGGCCGCAGTCTCGCCTCAAACGAGCTCGAATAGTTCCTCCACTCGTCCGTGTGCATGATCCTCCCATACTTGTTCTCCACCGCTCCTTGGCCTCTGCCGAGCATCGTCTGCAGACATGGGTCAGCATCAGTTCGGAAGGTAGTCTAAGCATACTGCCGGTAGGCTTACGGCGACCTCACAATGGCGCATTCCGGAGGCTTTGAGCTCCACCATGCGCTGTATCTCCTCGTGCTCCCACTTGGACTTTGGAGGCTTGGCAGGAACGGGCTGGCTGTTGTTGCTCGTCGGGGACGAACCCTGGAAAATGGAAGCGGCTATGTAGGGAACCGGAGGTGGAGAAGACGGCGGCGATGAACTCTTTCTCTCAGACTGAGGAGGCGAACTGCCTGAGGGTGGTTGTCGGCCGTCACGGGGAAGCCGATCGTCCATCTTGCCATCGTGCAATGCGGTGGGCAGGACATCAATGAGAAGGAGACTCTGAACGCAGTGGTAGAACCATCGTACATTGATGGGCGACCTTTGGTAACATCAGAACTTCGTCCTACTTTCATCTCGAGTCTCAACTGCGACCGGACTGCCTCACTTTGGGAAAGCTTTGTTGTAAGCCTCAGCGACGGAAATTGCGGCATCGCAAGCAATCTCCAAATCCGCGACGTTGGTGTCTTCTGCCCTGGTGCGAAGTGGGTAGAGCTCGTGGATCTCTTGTGTGATTAAGCCCTGGACGTCCATGTCGAGCCTATCTCGCGAGGCGCAATATGTCAGCAGTTACGGACGGCTCTGTTATCGAAGATGGCGGAGCTTACAACTCTGCACCACCATGGTATCGAAGTGCATGCAGGGTTGCTTTTGTGGCAGTCTCGCACAAGTGTCTAGAAGCGTCAGCATGATGGAAGCTGTAGACAAAGTCATATCGGCAAACCCACCCTATGTCCATGCTGCTTGATGTCTGCAGGCGGTAGAGAGCTCAGAAGTGGGGCGACTGTGCGAGGTGAATGGATGTTGTTGTTTTCCAGTGGCCTCAGTCTACCTGACGCGATAAGTTAGGCGCTGGGCTGCGATAAATAGGTCGGATACTGGAGCGGCAGGCTACGTAGGTGGAGCAGAGGCTCCAGTCAATGACTGAAACTGAGGCTGGTCAAGCTGTCATGGCGGACATAAACTCAGATGATGAGGTACAAAGCACGTTTCACCATTGATACTTGCAGTATAATTTTTATGAGGATATCTGCACCGTTATTCTCTTCATTGACGACCAACTACCTGGGATATGATACGACGTCCTGGCTCCTTGATCCAACCGTTTTGACGCATTCTCAGCACCAAATCCTCAACCACCTTTGTTTGTTTGTGCACAAGTATCGCGGCTCGAGTCTCGAAAGAAAGCCTCCAGTATGAAACAGCCAGGAACACTGACAGAGAAGACTGAACAAAGAGCCTTGTCTGGAGTGTCTCGCCACACTCACTATGCGCACAATATATCTAGGTATCTAACGTTGTGTATCCTCAAGATTTTGACCAGTCACCTTCGATATTACAAATCCAAGTATTACAGATCCGCCCATTATAGCCGGTTGGACCTTCAGTCCTTGAAAAAGAGTTAGGTGACAGATGAAAGGCCAAGTAGCACGCTGGGTAGCAGACTACTTAGGTAGGCTGTGAGAAGCGCTTCTCCTCTCCTCCGAGACTTCGTCCTATGAGGCCTCATCTGCCAGTGAGCCGTCTGAGATGGCAATACAATCTCTCAGTTTTATAAGGCAACACTCATGCTATAGCTCACGCGATCACATCTTCATAGACTAGTAAGCCTCTTGTTGACCGCGTTAATAGACTTTCCAATCCTCGTTCACGGTCAACTCTTGCGCGTCCACAAACAAGACACACAAAGAGTCAACCAGACAAGCTCGAAATGAACCTTGAACATTGGCCTTGCCTTTCCAGCTTTTCTGCAACGCTCAATTACAATTACACCGCCTTGGGGTGCGATACTGGTCGATATGCAATCAATATTGTCAGCAAGTCTTTCGTGTTCTGCCTGTCAACAACTGCCTGAGTTCCTAAACCATGGCACCCAGGACCCAATGCAGAGGAAGCTGCCTCAAAAATGTGTGTGAAGCTGATAGACATGGGGCCCAGCCATATCGCCGTCTGCTCCCATCCTAGGACCCGAAAGCCTTGCCTCATACAATCCACTCCGCCCTATCCTCAGAAAGGTCAACTGGTACTTGACAACAGACATTGATAATTGCTCCAGGTTGGCCACCACGTGGCTCCCATGAGCTCCGAGCTCAGTAATAGCCATAACACCCTCCCCTATAATCTCGACGATCATCCCGCCCCTGTTTATGTGGTGGACCCTTGGGTTATGGAGACTTGGTCGTTGAACAACGCCTCGCTGGAGAACAATAGGAGCCTCAGGCTGCCCGTGCTTCTGCCGTAACCACCCACGCCGGCTAGCAGCTCGGCCATCTTGACCGTGGTGGTCACCGTCGACAGCACGACGGTGCCCTTGAACTCCGCTATATCGACGATCATGCTACCCGTGGTGGCGTGCCTGTTGCCAGGCGGTTATATCGTGCCCACGAACCGTTGCATCAAGGATACTCGAGGTAGAAGATGAACATGGTGTGGAGAAGAAACAAGCCTTACAATACCTGTTTCCCGCGTAAAAGATGTCGATAACCTTGACGCCCTGCCGCACCCCGCACCGGGCCACACTTATTACCAGCGACTTGGTGGCTCCCTCCAGCTCGACATGATTGCATCATGATACCTTTGGCTTAGAGGTTGTGTCTATCTAAATCCCGAGGAGTCTCTGGTGTCAAGGAAATCATGGATACCAACCGCGCAGTGGCTCTTGGAAGTTCAGGAAGAGATCGGATATTCGCACCCGAAAAAACGGATGGTACACCCGCTCATATACCCCCAGTGCACCAACGTTTTTTTACACCACCCATTCACCATATAAAACAACAATACACAGTTATTAACTATACATTTATCATTAAATATAAATGCCACTATTATTGCTTCTACTTGCCCCCATTATTTCTTCTGCCCTAGTATTTTGCTACTTCTTTCCTTATTTAGGGCATTCCTTAACTAATCCAAGCACCTAAATCTTCTCCTAGGTCTCCTTCTCATTACCAATAAGGTCCTCCATAATTAGATCTACCTATAGCAGCTAGTTAATCATCTCGCAAGCCCTCATATAGGGCTTCTTAGCTACTAGCCCTGGTATTGCGGTTGTCGCTAATAAGGCAGTCCCTGCAGAACGCCGCTTCGGAAGCTGACGAGTAGCTGGCTTCATGAGCCCTACCTCTAACTGCTTATCCCATCAGACTACTTCTCGCTAGTTCTTCTTACTATAAAAGTCCTCTTAATTAAGGGACTAAAGGGTCTCATCATTCCACTCAAATGCCGAGTTAATTCATTATACAAAAGCTATAATCACCCTCATTTTATTACCTGCTCTACTACCTAGACTGGTGGTTATTAAGATCATCTTCTTACCTAGTACAGCTTGCCCACAGCTAGCAAGAATTCCTTCTTCTTATACGCTAAATATACTCTCATCATAAGGTCATCCCTTTATAGCAGTAACCTTCTTAAGCAAGAGGATAAGAAGGAGAGGATTTACAATCAAGAGATTACAATCAAGCTAGTAGAACTTAAGGATATCCTCCTTTTTAAGTAGGTAATTAGCTTCCTTATAGTTAGCAAGTTAGCTTGCGCAAGGCAAGCCAAATTGGGTATAGATGNGTATTATATCCATCCTGAAAGAGTCTTAGAAAGGGAGGAGGATTAGAAAGGGCTGGTTGGCGGCCGTTTATAGCAGTAATATTAGCGTTCCAGTTATAACAATCTGCCTGCTACTACGCCTTAAGGTGGGCATAGTTGGGGACTAGCGCTATCACTATAATACCAGAAAATTTAATTCTAACTAATAAAGATATATTTTAAACAGCAATATGATAATTATAAGAAGAATTCAGTCCATATCACCAGTTATAAGTGGTTGGCAAGGGAGTGAGTGCTGTTTGGTGGGTAAAGGAGGATTAGTAGGTCTACAGGTAAGGGCATAAAAAGCACCTGGTTGGGGTGGTGTGGGTGGTGAGGTGAGGTCGAATGGGGCGCTCTGATTGGCTGCAGCGCTTTGGCCACTTTTTATACGGGTGTACCATCCTTTTTTTCGGGTGCGAATATCCGATCTCTTCAGGAAAGGCGGGCCTTTTTACCTTCTGTTTTGACATAGTGTGATCTTGTTGCCTCTAAGTGGCTATATTGCTATCCAGGCATGTATTCGGCTGCCACCAGGCAGCATGGTCGATGAGAAGAAGATAGTGCATCAAGGTTTTTCCCGAACCCGAAACCGGGGGGTACTAATGCTCCAGAACTGGCTGTGAAACGGGGAATTGATCTTTACAAAACTCAGAAATCCCGCGGCCGTTTCAGCCTCCTTGCTAAAAGCGCCGTTAGCCTTTGGGATAATTGTCATATTAATTGTTGTTTTGTGGTCTTTGAGGCAACTAATTCTACAACAATGTAGCCTCAAGGCAACATTCGAACACCTGGCTATAATTACATGGCACGACGATCCGGCCCCAGTCATCATCCATGTCGCGTAGAACGGTCTGGTCCTACCAAACACTGTCCGAATAAGTCCCGAGAGCCCTTGAACCGTTGGGTCGTACACAGCGATAATATTATGGACCCGACGAGAGTTCTCGGGAGCGGTCCGCAGCCAATGCCGTCTTGCGAACGAAACAGTACGATTCAGCCACGCCCAGATCAAGCTGTCCTCTTCTCTTAGCTGCGGGCCGGGATGACACAGACGCGCTGTTCTATGTGTCACTTATTGAGATACGGCGCTTGTCAGAGATAGTGTTGGATTGTCGGAGATGTCGTTGGGCTGTGTTATGAGTAAGTATAATCCACGGATCTAGACCTCAGGTTGTGCTAGCTATTAGAGCTAATTCTGCTGCCTGGTCTAGACGGATTCACCACTCTCGGTCGAGCCGAGACGATTCGGCTGGCTGAAGCCACAAAGCGGGCGCGGATTTGAGATTTATATGCCTCACCACCCACCCAGATCTTGGGCTCTTCCCCATCCTTCCTTAGCGAGCAATTGTTGTGTAGATCAGCAAGATAGCAACACCGCTGCTCCGTCGTGTCTCAGGCAAAAACAGAATTGTGCCGCGTGACATGACTTGTTCCGAACTCTGGGCTCCACGTCTGGCGCAGGCCTGCCCAAGCCCTGCTGTCCAAGATGGGGGGGCATGAAGTCTTGATTTAGGCTCTGACATGTTGATGCTCAACCGACAGCGGGCCCGCGCGCGAGCAAGCGTCCCGACTCGTTGTCCTTGTCGTGAGCCTGCGGTAGCAACACCTTCCCAGTCATGCGCGGGGTGCAGCAATGACTCGATATCGCCCAGGTGCCGCCCACCGGGCCCTTCTTGGCTGTTTGGGGACGGGGCAGTCCTCGAGGAACCTTAGTCATCCAAGTTCAGATGACGACCCGAGGACCCGAAAGGTTGAGCGATAAACGACGGAGTTCGGATTTATCATGGGCGTTTCACGAGGCTGATACCATTCCTCACGCAGCCAAGAGCACATCCCAGGCAGGATAGGTACCGAGTGAGTCCCAGAGAGTCAAGGCTGCGAGCACATCTGGTGCGAGCAGCAATAGTACAGCAATAGCACAGCTGTGGGTTTGTAGGATGCACAACGCGCCGCCAAGATGGAGCATAAACCGCAGTCTTGCGCTCGCGCTCCGATCCGGGGAACAATACTCCGCCGTGCCAGGCCGGGATTTCCGCCTCCTAGTGCTTGTGTTGTCAGCCTTCGCATAGAATTCGTGGTATTGCCGTCAGGCAATGTTCGATGAGACTTCGATACCTCTTGACGACGTGGAAAGCAATTTAATCCTCCGAGAATATCCACACATGCAAAACCGCAGAGACAGCCAAGGAGAAGACAGACACTACAGGATCACCGGACATCTTCTGGGCTCGTATCGTAGCCTTCTGCCGCCCACACCAGCCGGCGCATCTTGCATAGCAAATGCGACAAGGTAAATGCCGCCACTCCCCTCCGCCCGGAATGCAGCCCCACAGATAACAACTCATACCAACCAGAGACAGATGAAGGCCAGCCGCAGCTCCTTCGGCTCCTCGACGACGATGAACAGGAATTCCTCGTGCACCGGCTGCCCGGCCTCGCCCAGGGCGCCGCCGCGGCTCCCGCCCAAGGCGGCGCGGTGGTCGGGCAAGTCGGACGGCGAGCGGTCGGCCAACAGCCTGCGGCGCTTCACCAACTTTGTGGAGCGGTCCTTCAGCCTCGAGGACGAGAAGGAGTGGCGCGAGGTCCTGGCGGCCAACGCCGCGGCGTGGCGGGCACGAGGCGCCCAGCGGCGCTTCGCAGTCGGACGCGGGGCCGTGGTCGCCGTCGTCTGCCCTGCCGGAGAAGAGGCGGTTCGATGAGAAGCCCGGGGGGTTCGGCGCCGAGGCCGGGTACGACGACGAGGCCGGGTTCGACGCCAAGTCGGAGAAGGAGGGGGCGGCGGATCTCATCGTCGACTGGGAGTCGGGGGATGACCCGGAGAACCCCATGAACTGGTCGTGGGCCAAGATGAGCGTCCACATCTGCCTTGTGAGCACAGCCGTCTTCGTGGGGTGAGTTTGTGCCTGCTGTTATGCCAAGGGTCCCAAGAGCCCCCAGGGCCCGCCCAGGACTAAGAAAGCTTGAACACCCTAGGTCATTGGCGACGGCGGTCTTCTCACCAGGGGTCCCGGAGATGCTAAACGAGTTTGGCAGCACGAGCGAGCTGCTCGGCGTCTTGGCCGTCTCCATCTACACTCTGGGCTGGGGCATCGCCCCAATGTAAGTGGTGACACACAAGAGCACCGAGACGGCCACAGAAGGGGGACATGCTGACGCTCCAGCAAACCCACAGCATCCTCGGCCCCCTCTCCAAGGCCTTTGGCCGCCTGGGCGTCTACCACGTCACCAGCATCATCTTCGCCGTCTCGACCCTGGCCTCGGCGAGGTCGCCCAACCTGCCGACCCTTATCGCCCTGCGCTTTGTTGCCGGCTGTGCGGCCTCTGCCCCGAACGCCGTCGGCGGCGGCATGATGGCAGACATTGTGCCCCGCGACTACCGCGCCAAGGTCATGTCCGTGGCCGTCGTCGCGCCGCTCATGGGGCTCGCGGTCGGCCCCATGGTTGGCGGGGCTCTGGTGGAGGCGTACGGGTGGAGGTCGACCTTGTACTTCACCGCTGGCGTGGTATGTCCTGTTCCCTGCCCGGGCGTCTGCGCTCATACGCAGTATCCCTTGCTGACGTTGCAACTGGATGGTTCAGGGAGGGATCCTCACCGGTGTCTCCCTGCTCTTTCTCAGAGAGACAAACGGCAAGATCATCCTCGAGCGCATAGCACATGACATGCGCAAGATCACCAAGGACAAGAGATACACATCCAAGCTTGCTGATGCTAGGCCCGCGCCTCTCTACAGGGTGCTGGGGTGGGCGCTGCGCAGGCCACTGTTGCTGCTCTTTACCAGCCCAGTCATCCTGTTGCTCTCGATATACCTAGCAGTGGTCTCGGGATACATTGCAAGTCTCCCAAGTCTCCCAGATAGCCAGACCCAACTAACAACATGCGCGCTCAAAAGCTCGTCTTCATAGCAACCCTCCCGCTGGTCTTCAGGGAAGAGCTCGCCTTCTCGATAAGCACCGTCGGCTTCGCCTACATAGGCCTGATGGTCGGCTTCGCGGCAGGCGTCGGCCTCAACGCCACAGTCGTGGACATGCTCTCCATGCGGAGGTCCGAGACGGGCGACCACAGGCCAGAGGCCCGCCTCATGCCCGTCGTCTTCGCAAGCCCGCTCGCCCCGGCCGGGATGGCGCTATACGGCTGGTCGCTGCAGGAGGGGCTGCATCCCGCCGTGCCCATCATCGGCACCGCGCTCGTCGGCGCCGGAATGGTGCTCACGCTGGTATGTTCATTCTTCCCCCTCCCAACCACGTCTCCCACCCGCTGCCAAACAGCTTGGTGGACGGGCGTTGTGCGGGATTCGATCCGTGTAGCTGTATCCAGTCCAGACCGAAGCTAACTGGTATGCCCCCCCCCCCCCCTTAGCTGTCTCTCACCACCTACCTCGTGGACGCCTTCATGGCCGTCGCCTCGTCCGCCATCGCCGCCTTGACGCTGGTGCGCCATGTGGTGGGGGCTTCCCTGCCGCTCGCCGCCATCTATCTCAATGATAGCTTGGGGCTAGGCCTAGCCAACACCCTCCTGGCTGGTGTATCCTTGGTGCTCATCCCAGTTCCCCTGTTCTTCATCTGGTATGGCGAAAGGCTCCGGAACAGGTTCGACCGGGAATTGTGATTTTCAACGGCTTGACGCATGGTTCGAGTTCTTTAGGGCTGGACGACAAGGTTATCCCCCTGCAGCCACCCCAGGAAGAGGGCGGGTGCGTGGCGCGGGGAATGTATCCGCGGTGGATAACCTGGGTGGCCCCCAAAAAAAAAAAATCCTTAATAGCCATGTACTCAGATCTCTCGCAAAGACACCCCCTTTTGCTGAGAATTTGTTGCTAAGAGTGTGGGTAAAAAACGGGATCGCACCACTGGTGCTTTTTAAGCAGCTGTTTAAATACAATAGATAGATAGATATAAGTTAGTATAATATACAAAGGAACAAAGCATGTAGAATGCTATCCCTCCTTATCATACTGGATTTGGGTGGCTAATGTGGTTTTTTTTTCAAGAAGCCGGTGTGGAATTTCTGCTCCTGGTCCCTGGAGAAAAATATTTAAAACACATGTCGTGATCCAAATCAGAACGAAACCGGCAACAATTTGAACGAATCGTTTCATAATTTTGCTTTTCTTGTGCAAGCCTCCAGAGCATCTCCACGTATTCGTCATTGTCACAGAGGACATTACGGCAGCTGGTCCACTCAGCTTCGCATATGCACGAGTCGAGAGTGCCTGGGTATGTGAAAATGAGGATAAAGTGACGTTAGTTTGGTATCAACTAATCCAGTCTTCTTTTGTCTATGGTCTAAATGCAACCCCCGTCTATGATCTAGCATAACAGCTGAGATGTCTGTCCCCAGCCTCCAATCTTTGGACCCGCTGCACTGCGAGTCTGATATGTCTTACGATGATGCCTGTAGTCTCTAGAGAGCGTCGAGTCTAGAAACAGACTCGAGTCCAAATCCTCTAAGAAAAAGAGATATAACCCAACCCCTTCCAGCAACCGAAGAAGATTTCTTAATTATCGAGGTTGGCCCACCTCATGGCGCCAGGCTCGTTGGGGTCCTGCTCGACGTACTTGCACGTGGTGAAGACGGACCACAGCTGGCCGAGGAACGAGCGGTCGTCGCGGTGGTAGAGCTTGCCGAGCTTGGGCCTGATGGCCTCGGTGGCCTCTTCAGCCTTGTAGAAGGGGATGCGGCTGGCAGGTTTGTGTTAGCGGCGAATCTCACTGACGGGCGCGGCGAGAAGGATATATAAAACTCACGGGAAAAGGTGGTGGACGACGTGGTCAGAGATGATGTTGTGGAACAGGTGTCGGCCGACCCAACCAAAGTCGCGGTCGATGGTGGCAAGGGCGCCCTTGACGTAGGACCAGGACTCGGCCTCGTAGTGGTGCACCTCCGGGTGGTTGTGGTGGAGGTAGGTGATGGCGACGAGCCAGTGGTGGACCCACATGTAAGGCACGATGTAGAGGAGGGCGATGGTCTGCCAGCCGTAGATGGTGGAGCCGTAGTACAGGGCGCCCGAAGTCAGGGCCAGGCCCAGGTCGGAGAGGGCAATGAAGACGGCCTCGCTGGGCCTGAAGACGGCAGAGGTGGGCTCGAAGTGGCTGACGCGGTACCAGCTTGCCTGGCGCTGCAGGCTGCCCTTGCCGGACGAGGCGTTGGTCAGGAGGTACGTCTGCCACCCGAGCAGCTGGTGGAAGAACAGCTTGACGGCCTGCACGATGGGCGTGTCCTCGAAGAGGTCGGCATCCATGTACAGGTTGGCAAGGCGCCTGCGCGATCGGTCGGCGATGGTCTGGGGCACGAAGGCCATGTCCTTCTCCATGTGGCCGGTGAAGCGGTGGTGGCGGTGGTGGCTGAACTTCCAGCTGAAGTAAGGGACGAGGAGCGACGAGTGCATGAACCAGCCCATAAAGTCGTTGAACTTCTGGTGGAGCGAGAAGGCGCCGTGGCCGCACTCATGGCCCAGGATCCAGATGCCGACGCCGATGAGGCCCTGGACGTAGCCGTAGACGATCCAGGCAGCAGAGCGCCAGAGGTTGTTCTCGATCTGGGGGATATAGGTCAGGGCCGCCCAGCCAAGGGTGAGGGCCATGGCATAGTCGCGGACGACATAGCTCATGGAGCGGGCGACGGTGGGCTGGAAGCAGTGCTCCGGGATCCAGCTCTTGATGGTCTTGACGTCGGGGAATTCCGTCCCCTTGGTCTCGAGCTTTATGGGAGCGGAGGGAGCAGCCTGCGGGAAGCAGGATGTCAGCACTGGTAGGTCTGAAGCGGCGAGCCTTCAGAGGACTGTGGGCATGGGAGGGGGGTGGGGCTCACCTGCTGCTTCGCCGCCCTGCTCCTCGTCTGGACCGTGGTGGTTTGGGTAGCCATGGCTATATGACTACTATAGGTCCAGTCTGTCCACTCTATCTCTCTCGGCGTCTGGGTACTAGAACCTCTATGGGGTGTTCCCAAAGGTAAGCAGACTCCGACAGCAACTCTTCCTGGCTGTGAAGTTTCACTTGAGGAGGGGTTTTGGCGCAGGCAAGAGAGACAGAATGCTGACTCGGCTCCAGGGACAAGGCTGGGGAGGGGCCGGGAAGGGCTCTTCTTTTCCAGGTTTTGGATTTGGCCACGATCTCAACAATTTTGCACCCCCGACCGCTCAAACGATATCAACAAGTGAGACCCCTGCTGGTGGGTTTGGGACTGGATTGCTTGGGCCGGATGGACCCTTGGGAGGACCCTGAACCGAATCGAGGATCCCCGTACCCCGTTCAGGCGTCCGATCCCCTCCCCTGAGACTCTGAGGGAGCGAGATGGGTCGAGGGGGGGCGGGCAGGCCAGTCCGTGAATGGCCCCGGACACGACCAGTGGCCACGGCCCCATCCTCACTCATGCTGGCGGTGAAAGGCGATGGACGACGCACAGACGCAGGTGAGGTTGGGCGGATAGACGACCGAACGGATTCCACTACTCGCCAGCAGGGCACGAGGCGCGCTGAGGCGCCGGGCACATGCTGAACTCCTTCCATCTCCTTTAGTGTACACTACTCCTCGAACGCCCCCTGAGGAGAAGGGAAAAAATCTGGAACGCTTCTAGCCAGATTGCAGTCTGGGATCGACTATGCGGCTACGTCGCATGTGGCTAGGCTGGTGCAGGTCCGTGGGCTTGGATTGGGCGCATCAGGGGGGGCCAAGGCCCTAGGGTTGGTTTTCACATGCAAAACTCTGCCAAGAAGTCTTCTGTCAGTCGAATCTGGTTTGTCTTGGTCTGCTTGTGTGGGTACTGGGCAGTGGGCACTGAGTCACTGAAAATGTACTACCTAGTATAGGAGACGAGCGATGCGAGTTGGCAGTTTAGGGAGAAACAAGACGTGGGGGCGAAGAAAGAAAGGGCACAGAAAGAAAAAAAAAACGCAACTGAGCTCCGAGCAGGGCTGCAGGCGCGGGCAATTCAGGGTCCCAAGCTCAGGCCAGCTATTTTTGTGGACCCGCCATGCTGGCTAACATTGAACCTTGGCAAGATATGGGGCACCTGGGCCCATGTGTGAGGGGTGGGATCCCCCTGCTCTACACGTTAAATCGTCCTGTACTTTACTACTTAAGTACCTACACTACATGTACTCTGCAGGTCATACTTGCCCAATTGCTAGGAAAAAGCTATGCTGACTCCACTAGTTCACATCCATTCACTACTGCATAGTTAAGTCTGGGGTCTGGGAGGAGGCGTAGGATGGAGGCGGCTCGGTCGATTGCTGGCAGCGCCTGACTGGACGACAGCATCCAAGTGCCGAGGTAGTGTACATAGTACACTGTAGCTGATAAAGTTGGAGAAGGTGCCTGTTCCTGACACGACTGCAACTCTGCAACGGTTGTCCCATCCTCAAGCGGCTAGTCAACCCGCCTCTCACGTGCAGTGCGACTTTGCAGACACAGAACACAGTCCCTTATTAGCCGTCGGGCAAGTGTAAACCCCAGCTGGGAGCTTGGGGAAAAAAAGAACATCTCTTGCAGCCTTGACTCAGTCGAAAAGAAATACCGTAGTACACTATATCTTATACAGCCTTGAACATACAGGGTAATCCCCTGTTTTGGTGGACTTCTCGTGACTTCAGGGCGATGGTAAGGGGCTCCCTAGCAGGCAGAGGTCATATGACCCCTATTAACTTCGTACACTAACTACTATTAGCTCGCCTCTGACATCGAGCCGCACCGCACCGCACCACACCCGCACCCCACGCCAATCACATGGAACAACACCATCTCAGTCTGTATTGCCAGCTTGAGCAAAGGAGGCAAGCATGCAAAAACACCTTCTCCAATCATACACAGAATAACTATCTCCTCCCCTGAATCTCGATCAGAGCCTAGGCCCTCGTTGCACAATGCATGCACTATAAGGTTTTTAAGCTATTTTAGCGGAGCGGGATGTGGATTGTATTATAATCCCTAAAGTTGTTTTAATACAAATTATTCTATTAAGAATTCCTAAAGTTAACTTAATTATTTTAAGTATACCTTTAGAAATATTTAACTAAGAAGTATGAATTATTATTAAAAATAAAGCTAATTAGGTATGCTCTTTATTACTGCTTTTTATTGCTGGTAACCCTTTACTAGATACCCTTTGCTACCCTTTACTGCCCTCTTCTTTACTGCCCTCTTTGTTGCCCTCTTTACCGGTGCCCTTTTTACTGGGAGGTATGTAAGCTTTGATCTATATCCCGCTCTGCTGATCCCTTGGCTGCTGGGGGGGGGGGTGATTGACTTGATGAGTATGTAACGTCTACAGCTGGCAATTGAACTAGCGGGCTACGGTCTATTTTACTTACCAAAGCGTTCTATCTCTTGCTTGTCTCTCTTGAGCCTTGTCAGCCCCGCCTCTTAAAAGATGAGAGATATAGCCTCTAATCCCAATAATCCCGAGATTCACACGGTCCTCCGGGGGTGACAAGCCTTCTTCGGCTGCTTAGCTCCTGAGTCGTACGGCATGCCTGCCGCCTACGTGCGGCACGAGGTACTGCAAGTGGAAAGTATCTTCTCGGTCGCGCATTTGCCCCCGGCCGGCATGATATAGGTTGGACAGTTCGCTCCTGGCAAGAAAACTCAGCATATCGCCCCTCGCGAAGGGGTCGCCAGCCTGGGGAATACATTAATACGCGTGTCGCGTCTACCACCAGTCTGCGCGAGTATCTGCCACCTCCGGCGTTCCCGGCCTCTCTCAGCTGAGCCTTATTTTTTCGCTCTGGGACCACTTCAAGAATTGTTTTGAGTTGTTCGTGCTCAGTGCAAGCGGAGTTTATGCTAAAAACATCAAGCGCGGACTAGGGGACTTTGACGAAGACATAACTACCCCGGTAGGTGGCACCAGGCTAAAACTCAGAATTCACTAGGTGTCGATCTATCCAATGGATACCTCTATATTGTCATAGGATATAACGGAACCATCTACTAGTACCATACCTCTACAAGCGCCACTAACGTTAAATCGTACTTGAGTCGTTATAGAGTTAAATGCAACCCTGTCAAATGTGACACATTTCAGTAGTGATTTTCCATGGAGATCGACATAAACACTGATAATCGGAAGTTGTCACGATATAAGGCTAGGGGTACTATACGGGGTGTGTCGGCACACTTTTGTCCTAATAGTACAGTGGTCTTTTTCGTGTGACAGAAGTGCATGGTGTACAAGGTAGCTGAGACTGATTCAACAAGGTTCAATGTTCGTGGCGGTCTCAATGTAACCATGATGGCACTGGACAGCGCCAGCCAACCATTCTAAAGTTTTGACCGATTCATGGACCTGAAGTACCGCTACTATAGAAATTTCGAGAAGAGACATAAAGCTGTAATGCTGGCAATGGTATGAGAGTAATTGGCGTTTATAATGCCTGTAGAGGTGAGGGTGTACTATCGGACATGTGGACCGAGCAGCAGTTTTATGCGGTTACCCTATCATATACAGTACACGAAATATATTTCTACATACCCTGGCATGTCTCGATGCCCGCGGACAATTTCAGGGGGGACTTCAAGACCTTGAAGCCAAGGCTGGACCAGACCGGATCGGTGATATCACCCAAGATCAAATACTTGGTATCACATTTCGGGTCTCTAGCTTGCTTGGTCAATATTGCGCTGATAACAGTACGGAAAATAGCACAATCTCGGAGCCCATCTCTCAAGTGCCCCCTTCACCTCTTGGTTCAAAGAGGCGTGATCGCTAGCAACTATAGCCGATAGCTCCTATGACTAGGAAGATACCTTGCTCCCCGGCAGGTGGCTGCTACTACTCCATTGCCGGTTTACCCGGGGCAGGCAGCCTTAAGGCTTGTAATATAATCCCCACATGCCCGCCCTGAAGTGTACTTTAGATCAAGTTCAGTATAATCCGATTCCACCACAGCAGGATTAGTACTCCCATTAATATACCTAGCACATCTGCCGCTCCGCCCCACTCTATAAACTCCAGTCCCTTCGCCTATCATGCGAAACCGAATGTAATCAAACTTTCCAGTCTTCCCCGCTGCAATGAGTTGTACTGTCACCTTAGGTAGACTAGGCCTAGGACTTGAATGCAACGATACCCTCTATACTATGGTATCACACAGAAAAAAGGGCACCCATGTCAAGTACATCCACTTACTTATCAACCCCACACCCATTTCCCTATACAATTTAGTTTCTTTAAGGAGATATATTAAAAACTCTTTTTATAATATAATATATATAACATATAGTTAACTATAATATAATATATATATAATATATAACTAATATAAATAATATAAATATTTTTATAATAATTAAATAATTAATAGAAAATTAATATAATACAGTATAAATTACTTATTTTAATAATAGCTTTTCTAAATATAAATTTAAAGTAAAAATAAGCTAGTTTTAAAAGTAAATTTATTATATTGTTAAAAGTATAACATCTAAATTTGGATTATTTAAGAAGAGATTATCTCTTAATAAAGCGTATATAAATTGTAATGATCAAAGGGGTTTCCGAGTACATAATCCTGAAAGATCAAGGGTTTATATTCGGAATACATTATTAGGCGATTGTTAAGCAATATTATTGACTAATAATAATCACTAGCTATAAGGCTATCCAATACTAGGATTAAATACTTAGATTAATAACTAAAGAGTCTATTCTATAAAAGCTATCTATTATAGTAATAACCATGTGGTTATATATTCTGACTCTTCAGTAGGATATCCAGACTCACTAGTTATCCTTGCTATCCTTAGTGGTAGTATTAAGTTAGGCTTTAGTATTGGATAACTGGGCTAGCCAGCTATTTAAGTTATCCATAAGCTATAGGTGGGTTCCCGACCCTAACCCTAGAGTATGCGGGCTCCGTATATAAGTGACTACGGGGTTGCACCATTATATACGTTTTCGCTATCTGGGGCCTGTAATCTGGGCCCCTGGGGGTGCTATCGCTATTGGCTTATAATACTATCTCCCTCTTTACTTCTTTTATCCTTAAAAATATTATGTAAGTTATTCCCGCTTATTGCGTTTTTATTTATATCTTCCTAATTCATTATATTATTTAGAGTTAAGGCTTCTTAAATCACGAAGCCCGCTTATTATACTCTAAAAGCTAAGTAGAAGAATTCCCTTCTTTTCATTATTCTTTAAAACACCATTACTATGCCTTCTTATTCCTTCTATAAAGGTTGTAGCATCTCATCCTGCTAGGTATTACCTTTGGACTCTTCCCGCTATACTAAGTGCGTATGTTTAGGTTGGTTGCGGTATAATATATAAGGTGTCTCTCCTAATGGCCTAAGGAAGCTGGGCCAATAATACTAGAGAATGGAGTCTAAGCTAGAGGCCGCCAAGGAGGAACATCATATAATTAATATAAAGATTGAGCGTTTAAGAAAGCAGAAGCACATATGGTATGATAAGATAATGCATACTATTTATTGCGGAATTAATAATCTGGAGGAGTTGGAGCGTATAGAAAATAAGGAGGCTGAGATTGAGTATATATGGATTGCTAAGCAATCCATTAAGGCTGCATAGAGGAGTTCTATAGAGGAGGCTAGTAGAATGGTAGCATAGGAGGTATAGCTGCATTCTAAGGGTGAAGTAGGGGTTTTTAATTGGAGTATAATAATGGATTTAAATGCTAATTAGGGAAGATTCCTGGATATTAGTGCTAAAGGAAATATGCCTATAGGTAGCTTATCTGGTGCCTAAATTTTTACTAGTTGCTAAATACACTTGGTATGCTAATTAACTAATAGAGTGTTTAATTAGTTGGAGGGTTAATTAGTTGTTAGTTGGGTCCATTAGTTGTTTTATTTGTAGCTAGATTCCTAGCCTTAAAATCCTTTAAGAGTTACCTATAGTGCATAAGGTTCTATTCTGGTTCTTATGTGTTTTTACTAGTATTATATCCCTTTTATTTAATTAGGTACTCTATTATTCCTTAGTATTATCTTGAGTTTATGATCTTTTCTACTTTATATTTTTTGTTATATTTATTAATGGTTTTAATTTATATTTTAAGTTTTGCGTTTTTTAATGCTAGTTTGAGAAGAGAAATATGGAAATTATTGTATTATCTTATTCCCTTAAGTAGTAAGAGTTTGTAGTTAGTATTTGATTGTTTCTTTAGAATTTTAAATAGGCTGATTTTCTTATAGTTAAGCTTGTTGCTAGGGTGCTTGGTTTTAATATTTTAGTAAAGAAAGTAGACCTTATCTCCTTCTTTAAGAATTAGTCCCTTAATTCTTTTTTAATTTATATATTTCATTATTTATTCTTATATAAAAGAAAGTTCTGCCTGAATATCCTTCTGGATTTATTTAATTTATATTACTTTCTACTCTGCTAATTCTGCTAGAGTGTTATCTAGTAGTAACATATAGTATGCCTAAGGTTCATATTTGTAGAGTATAAAGAAAGGTGACTGTCTAGTTGTGCTGGTTGTTATACTGTTATAAGCAAACTGTGCTAGTGGTAGCAGTTTAACCTAATTATCTTATAATTGGTTGATATAGTGTTGGAAGTACTGTTCCACAATCTGGTTGATTTGTTCTATCTATCTGTCTGTTTGCGGGTATACTATAATTGAGAGCTTGTGTTTTACTTTAAGCTATTTTATTAGTGACTTCTAGAAGTTTAATGTAAAGAGCTTGTCTCTATTTAAGATAATCTTATATGGCATTCTGTAGTTGCTTATAATAACTTATAGGAATATATATGCAAGTTCTTTTACTATACTAGCTTCCTTATATAGTATGAAGTATATATACTTGCTCAGTCTATAAACTACTACTAGAATGCTGTTATATAGTACTTTAGTTAAGGGTTCTCGTGAGAGAGGTAGCTTGATAATGAAGTCCAGACTGATAGATGACCATATAGTTGTAGGTACTGGTAGGAGTTTTAGTAATCTATATGGTTTGTACCTGGAGGCCTTGTTTTTGTTATATGCATTGCATTTGCTGATGATGGTCTGAACTTTTTTCTTGAGTTTGGGAATCTAGTGGTTCTGCTAGATTCTCTTAATAGTTGCTGCTACTCCCTAGTAGCTATATGCTGGTGCTTTATATATTTCCTTAATTAATTCATTTTATTCTTTCGGATCTGTAGGGGTTCTCCTGGTCTGGAAGTTAACTCCAATTATAGTATTAAGTTCTTAGTTAAGAATAAAGCTTCTATCTTTCTAAGTTTTAAATACTATTTATTTTATAGGCGAATCTTTATTTTGATGGTTGGGTCTTTAGCTGAGTGTATCTGCTCTTGCGTTTTTAACTCTATCTATGTGAATGACCTTGATATTGAATTATAATAAGAACTCTATATATCTGACTTATTGTTTGTTAAGGGTTTTGGTTGTTATAAAGGTTATAAGATTCTTATAATCTATGTAAAGTTTGATCTGTTTTTTAGCTCTAATGAGGTAGTGCTACTATTCCTGAAATATATATATTATTATTATAAATTCCTTATTTAGAGTAGCGTATTAGGTTTTTAGTCTATTAAATTTCTTGCTAAAGTTTGTAATAATGTGTGTCCTTCCTTATTTATCTTTTTAAGTAAGTTCTCCGCCTGTAGCGTTATCCAAGGCATCTATATAGATTTCGAATTTCTTCCCTAGGTCTGCTTCCTTAAATATGGGGTCTCCTATAACCTTATCCCTAAGTATCTAGAATGCTTATTATTTAGTATTTATTCACCTAAAGATATAATCTTTCTTGGTAAGGTCTATTAATAGTTTTATAATGTTACTATATTGTGTGATAAATTATTGATAGAAGTTGGTGTATCCAAGGAATGCTCTGATGTCCTTAATGTTAGTAGGGGTTGGCCATTCCTTAATTACTTTGACTTTTCCTTCTTGCATCTTGATTTTTCCTGGTTTGATTGTGTACTTAAGGTAGTTAACTTTTTATACATGCTAGTTATACTTTTCTGGTTCTACTAGGAGATTAGCATTCTAAAGTTTTTAAAGAACCTTTCTAATATATTCCTTATAATTATTAAGGTTTTCTAAGAAGATTAGAATATTATTTAAGTAGACAATAATAAAGATATTAAGGTATTTACTTAGAACTTAGTTAATTATTTCCTGGAATAATATAGGTATATTAGTTAATCTAAAAGGCATAACTATCATTTCATAATATCTATAGCATATCCTAAATGCTATTTTCCATTCTTTTCTTTCTTTTATTTAGATAAGGTTGTATTCATGCTTTAAGTTAAGTGCTATAAACTATCTTACTCCTCTAAGTTAGTCCTATAATTCCTTAATAAGCAGGAGAGGGTATTGGTTTTTAATTATAATGTTATTTAATTATTAGTAGTCTATATAAAGTCATAGCTTGCTATTCTTCTTTAGTATAAAGAGGATCAGGTATCTAGCTAGTAATTATAATAGCGTGATGAATCCCTTCTGGAGGTTTTCATTAAGGTATTCCCTAAGTACTTTAAGTTATTCTTTATTAAGTCTATAGATAGGCTTAAACTAGGGTATTATTCTAGGTTTTAATGGTATTTTATAGTCTTATTATGTATATTATAGTAATATAGTATTAAGTTATTCTTGAAATACTTTCTTAAATTTATAATAGTCTTCTAGTATCTATATTAGTCTATTGGTCTTATTTCCTTCTCTCTCTTCTTTTAGGTAAAGGAGGTATTATTATATTTCCTATATTATATATTAACTGGTTGTATTGGAGTGGCGATCTCTTAATTGGCTTTAATCCTCCTATAAGGAGTCTGAGTAGCTCAATCCTTCTCTGTTTTCCTAGAGCCCAGCCTTCTGCCTATCCTTAGAGGTATTTATAGGTCCATTTAAGTGCATTACCTATTTGCTGTCCTTAGTGATATAACTCCTTCCCTTGCTATTGATTATAACCTTCTTTTGGGGAATAGCATTATCCTAAAAGATCTAGCTAATAGTCTAATTAATTTAGGGATTATTCTTCCTTAACTAAGGTATTCCTAAGATTAACTAATAATTTGCTGTCTTAGTAATATTGAATAATAGTAATTCCATGCGGTTGTAAATCCTAACTAAGAGGGGATTAGTCTCTATATTTATAATTCTATTACTATAAGATACTTTAGTTCCATCCACTATATTAAGTCTATAGGGTTCCCTTTTCTTATACTATAGTAGGTAATATCTATTTACTATCTTTAGGGAAATGAAATTCCCTTATGTTCTACTATTGATGAGTGCTAAGCATTATATATATCCTAGCTCTACCTGTACT
Organism: Stenocarpella maydis; assembly: GCA_002270565.1. Lineage (NCBI taxonomy): Eukaryota > Fungi > Ascomycota > Sordariomycetes > Diaporthales > Diaporthaceae > Stenocarpella > Stenocarpella maydis. The sequence goes on from NQMI01000085.1 coordinate 47,766, forward strand.
ATTAGGTGGCTATAGTTGCTTATTATTGCACATAAGTACCTTATGATATAGTTGGTTGCTGCCTGAGGCTTTATAGATAGCCCTTCTAGTTTTTTAACTGTTTGTTTATAGCTAGGACCTCCTTAATACTCTTAAGATTTTGCTTTATAATATTTTATAATCCTTATAGGTTATTAACTAGCTGTTACCTGCTGTAATCTTATTCCTTTATTATTGTAGTTTTAAGTAGCAGCTCCTGCTATCTTAGTAGATGCTAGTTCTGAGCTTTATTAAGTATGTGCACCTTGCAAGTTGGTTTGTTGCAATTTGCCCATTTATTAGGGTTCTGGAGGCATTCTAAAGGTATACAGGAGTCCAGCCTTATTAGGGCGTATCCCATCTTATTATGTTTTTAGTATAGGTGCTAGTTCTTAAAATTATTATACTTATATATATGTTTAATATCCTTACCTAAATATTATTGGGGAAACTAGCTATACTTGGTTTTCTCTCTTATGTGTTCCTTGCATCCATTATAAATATAGGATACCTAAGAGATATCTTTATATTTGTTATGTGAAGGACACACGCGTCCTGCATCTCCTAATCTCCTGTATTCTTAGGTAGGTTGTCTTATAGTTTCTTTAAAAGGTCTTCCTGCAATTATAACTGCTGTAATATTAGTTCTTGGGGCTAGAAGGGGTGCTTATTTTAGGTAATCTTGCGGTTCCTTCCACTAGGTTTGTAACGTAAGTAGGGCCTAAGGGATAGGCTTTCCTTCTATCCTAGGGTTAATCTATAGGAGCTCCTCTCTATTTCCTACTACTAGGGTTTTTCCCTACTTCCCTAAAGCGTTCTTAGGAAACCATCTGGTGGCCTCCTTATTACTGCAGTAAGTAGTATAGCTATTATTAAAGCAAGTTATCTAACTAAGTGATGCATATGCCTTTCTAGGGTTCTGGGGATTCCTCATTAGTGGGATAGGCTGCCATCATGCCTTATCTTTCTAATGTTTTTTACATTAGGATTTAGTATATTGGGAGAAGTATAAACTATTATAAAGGTCTTTCTTATTAGGGTTATAGAAGTTACATCCTTTATCCAGATCTTAATCTAAGTATACCTGATACTGGTTGTATACTATTATTCTATAGATATAGTATTTATTTGCAAGTTCCCATTGCAGTTTGGACCTGGGTGGCCCTTGCATATTGTGAGTGGCTATACTGGCTTAGCGGGTAGCTTCATTAGTCTATCAGGTTTCTTTAGGTACTAACTTCTAATCCCTATTTTTCTTTAGAGCCTGGCATTCTAAGGCGAAGTATCCTATCTTATTGCAATTATAACATTTAATATTTTTCTTATCCTTATATTGGGCAACATCTAGTTCTATAGGTCCTATATGCTATCCCTATTAGGTGCTTAACTTCTAATATTTCTTTCTTATGTTGGATTTATACTTATGGAATGTAGTTTATTTAGAAGTTCATTCTTTCTTTTCCAAGCGTTATTTATAGAGTCTATTATTAATCTGGATAGCTATTTTTATGTAATATAAAAAATTATTAGGTTAGTTTATAACTTTATTAAGTTTGTCCTTTACTTTGTCCTTTAATCTGCAATAGAATATGAATTTCTTTATGTTATCGGTATAGTTAATTTTAGTATAGATTTACTGGAATTCTGCTGTATAGTTAATCATTAAACCACGCTATTTATAATTCACTAGGTCCCTTTCTGCCTGCCATTCTTTATTTGGGTTCTAAAATAGGGATCTAAGGGCATCCTTATAGCCTTTATAGCTGCTAAAAATCTGCTATATTTCAAGCTTGCAAGCTTTAAATAATTCTATATTAATAAAATCAGTTAGGTAGGGTTTGAATTAAGCTAAAGCTTATCCTTTAAGGAAAGAGGATATATGTATAACCCTTTTTCCGCTAGGCTGTATGTTTAGACTATAGAAGCGCTAGTAGGCCCTAACCTGCATTAGGTATGCCTAAAGTTATCTAGTAGTTCTATTATAGGGGGCCGGAGTATTAAGCTTAATATATTCCTTTATTTAGATTGGGGTATTAATAATGTTGGCTCTAGCTTGGAGAGTGGTGATCTCCTATTGAAGCTATTCGACTTCCGCATTATACTAAGCTTAATCTTCTATAAGGAGGCATAACTACCTAATCTCATTAGCTAGTTCCTGGATATAGGGGTCCATAGCCTTATTATTAGCAAGCTCATCTAGTTTATAGAGGAGATTGCAAGTAGGGGTAGTTATTCTAGAGTCTGATATTATAAAGGGTTTTGCATATAATATTGCTTAAAGTTCGTATAGTAATATATAAATAAGAGTTATTAAAATATAATGATTAAAGGGGTTTCCAAGTATATAATCCTGAAAGATTAAGGGTTTATATTTGGAATACGTTATTAGGCGGTTGTTAAGTAATATTATTAATTAATAATAATCACTAGCTATAAGGCTATTTAATACTAGGATTAAATACTTAGATTAATAATTAAAGAGTTTATTCTATAAAAGCTATTTACTATAGTAATAACTATATAGTTATATATTCTAACTCTTTAGTAGGATATCCAGATTTACTAGTTATCCTTGCTATCCTTAGTGGTGGTATTAAGTTAGGCTTTAGTGTTGGATAACTGGGCTAGCCAGCTATCCAAGTTATTTATAAGCTATGGGTGGGTTCCCGACCCTAACCCTGGAGCATGCGGGTTCCGTGTACAAGTAACTGCGGGGTTGTACCGTCGTATATGTTTTCGCCATCCGGGGCCTGCAATCTGGGCCCCTGGGGGTGCCATCGCTGTTGGCTCATAACATAAATATTATGTATTATAATAAATTATAAATAAGTATTATCCTTTCATGTTTTAATATTTTGATTAAGTAGATTGTTATTTGGTACTCTTCTCGGTCCTCTACGTTCAGATGATATGTTTTTCAGAGTAACCTAAGTGCTAAGGAAGCTATGTATTATTTTGGCAGCTGCTAAACTGCGAAAAGTTAAGATCTGACCCTCCTTTTATGGCAGAGTATGCTTTTTGGAATATGGAAGGCAACACCTCCCTCCCATCCAGGATTAAGTTTCCGGTCGTACGTATCGTATACATCACGAGCCGTTGCTAGGATCACACATCAGGCTCCTAGGCGACGGGATCGGTCATCATACACGATAATGAAAGCCCCTCCTTCCGACCCATGATTATCCGCAGGATAATTACACACCGCTTATCGCTGGTTAATCAGACTCCTAGGCGATGGGATCGGGCTTCTTATCACGATCATGCCGTGACTCAAAACCATGCCACGTTAGCTTATTGCAAACTTCGGCCGCACTTGGTACCCATGACTATCTAGACTGTGTGCTTTGCTCGAGTGGGGACTTGACGAAGCCGTCCTTATGGCTCTCCAGGTTAGTCCTGCTGTAGATAGGTGGGCCTCCTGTAGAATCTGAATGACCAGGTATTCTTTCTCTCGGAAGCACTAAGAATACACCTCCGCAAGCATTACAAACGTTGAATCGCGTTGTACATTTTCTATTGCAAAACTTGGGCCCACCAGGTCACGCATTTCCCAATTTGTTAACAAAAGCGACTCTGCGTGGAAAAGTCAAACTGTAACGTTTAAAATGCTTGTAGAGGGTATATGTTATACCGGACTCGAGGAGCAGCGCATGGCGCCACCGAAATGCTCGGATGTCATAGCAACGACACTGGCTTGAAGGCTAGCTCCCCTGTTCTATTACTATCACCAACTTGTATAAGAATGGGCCACACGGCCGGCACGATTCCAAGTTCAAATTGGCTGTATCTGATTATTGAGCTCTTAAGAAACTCCATTCTGAAGCAACTAAAGCACAAGTCAAGTCAAGACATAACTAATGATGCTCCCCATCGCGATATGGGCGCCGGCCGTACTACTTGTACTGTTCCTGCTCGTCAAGTCAGTGCTCAGCACTCTGAAAGCCATCCGCTCGCCGCTGAGCGACATACCAGGACCATGGTACGCCCCACTGACCACGCTTCACCTTAAATGGGGCTTCTCGACGGGAGAGATCTGGAAGACTGTGGAGAAGGCCCACGCCAATTATGGGCCGATCGTCCGCCTTGGGCCGCGCCAGATCTGGATCTCAGACAAGAACGCCCTCAAGGAGATCTTGGTCAAGGTGGATCTTCCCAAGGTCGCCATGTATGCTGAGATCTCACGAGACAAGCTTAGTCCTGGTCTCTTTGGGGAGATGTGAGTAACTAACAGGGTTTCTGAACCGACATTCTTGGGCACTTCAGGCTGACAGGCTACTCCGAACCAGCCGCTATGAACCCCACAAGAAGCTGAAGCGCTTCTTGTCGCCGGCCTTCACTGTCAACTACATTGACAACCTCGAGTCATACTTTCAGCAGACCGTCCTGGCTCTGCTTTCAAAGTATCAGACCACCATCGACCACAACCCGGATCTCGCCAAGCATGCCGGCTTCCAGGTTGACCTGATGGAAGACCTCCACAACGTGGCGCTTGACATGTAAGTGCCTTGATCAGGTCCAGACGTGTACGCCTCACAAACTGAGACGCCCCGACGCGCAGCATGGGGGAGTGCTCCTTCGGCAAGGGCTTCGGCCAGACGAACCCGGACATGATTGAGGTGGAGAACGGCGTGGACGAGAAGGTGTGGAAGTCCATCCCGCGGTCCATCTTCGACGGGCTCGCGAGGCGCTACCGGTCTGTCTACGTGAAGAGGCTGTTCCGGCAGCTCGGCTGGGACATCAAGTTCGACTGGCCCGCCGAGATGATTACCGCCATCGACGCCGTCGTCCGGCGCCGGAGCAGCCAAAAGTACGGCGGGGTCGCCGAGCGCCAGGACCTGCTGCAGCACAGTAAGGAGATTTCCAGTTGTAGTTTTGATCACTCGGGCTGGCTCTTTCCAGCCCACAGCATTTTGACTCGAGCAGACCCGCCCCCCCCCGCCCTCACTGCCCCGGTGGCTAGCTGACCCTCTCTCTACCCACGGCAGTGATCGACGAAGGCCGCAAGCCCGACACGGGCACCGTAATGACCTCCCGCGACATCATCGACCAGATGGCCGAGGTGCTCCTCGCCGGCTCGGAGACCACCAGCGGCACCATCGCGTGCCTCTTCCTCGAGCTGGCGCGGAGCCCGGCCGTGCGCGCCAAGCTGCTCGCGAGCCTGCCGCCGCTCGGCGTCATGGACGGCGACATCATCACGTCCAAGACGGTGCGGACGGATCCGCGCTACGAGTACCTCGAGGCCTGCATCAAGGAGAACCTGCGCATGCACCCCATCGCCTCGGAGATGGGCCGCCGGACGGGCGAGCAGTCGGTCGAGATCATGGGCCACAGGCTTCCGCCGCACACTGTCGTGAGCGCTAGCTATAGGGCTCTGCACCTCAACGAGGAGCACTGGCCTCAGGCGCAGCGCTTCTGGCCTGAGAGGTGGCTGCCCGAGGACAAGAGGGAGGGTGCCCCGGCTCCCGAGTAAGTTCGGAGTTACCTGCCTGCATCTAAACCACAGGCGCGTCTCGACAGTTGATTAACCAGCCGCTTCCACAGCATGGATGCATACTATCCCTTCTCTGGTGGGAAGCACTCCTGCATAGGCATCAAGTAAGTAAATCTGCTAAAGTTCTCCGTCCTCGCAACTCGCCTCTGACTTCACCTGCTGACTCGGCTGTCTTGTGATTAGCTTCGCCTGGGCGGAGATGCGAATGGTGGCCGCCAATATCTTCAGCCGCTTTGATGTCATTGAGGTGCCTGGTCAGGATATCGATTTCAGGCAGTATATCACGATGCAGTTTACCAGCGGCCACTGGCAGGTCAAGCTCAAGCCGAGGCAGCTTAAGTTTTGAACTGGCAGAGCAGAATTCTCGGCACTATAATAGCATATTGTTTCATGTTGAGCGTCAGGACCTGATTATCTAGAATAGGTAGATAGTTAGAAATCGCCTCCAGCTAGACTTTACCCATTGGCAGTTTCCCCGAATAGGTCTCTCCTTTCCCGTTCTAATGGATTGCCTTGATGTCCACGCGGTGAGGGTTTCCCAGAGGTGGTCTGGGGGATGGAAATCGCGGCTTGGACTGCAAAGGTTACGAGCCGAGGCGGTAGCATGACGAGTCGGGTGAGATAGGGTCGCTCTCCCCGTCCGAGGTTGGCCCCTCGGGCAGGGCGTACGCCTGGCGCAGGCCGAGCTGTTTTGGCTTGCTTGTGGACGACGCGCTTTCGAACAGAATGTCCCGGGCGGCTGGCTGCGGTTCGGTCCAGGCGTTGAGATGTCTCAATGTGGTACTGATGACATGAGAAGGTAAGTCAGGTAAGTGTCTCCTTTTTGAACTCGGGCGAATCCTTTGCTATATTCTTTTAATCATCAAGTTGGAATAGAACCGAATTCCACAGAATGGATAACGTTAAATATCCCTTAATTTTGACAGGAACCGGTGGATACGCTATCAGGTGGCCACTTAACTTATTCTCTTAGACTTGCTTTGTTCTGTCACGATTGCGCTGGATGACAGGACGAACTTCAGCAGGAGACAGTATGCCTACCTCAGCCTTTTCCTGGATCTTTTCACGGGGCCACTGTCGTAGCGCTGAATGTGTCTGTGGCTCTCATTGCCCATTGGACCTTGGATAATGTTTCGCCGGCGAACATTAGGTTGCGTTGTCTGCAGCAGTTATGCATAGGATCTGCACGGTTTAAACTGCTCCTTGTCTGACCGGCCGCTCCCAGACACGGCAACTCAAAGTGCAGTCCTTCCAGTCTACACCAGTCTCCAGCATCAGGCACTGGAGGAGCGCTTCTGGGAGTGTTCGGGCAAGCTCATTTTCAGATTGGGGACGGCCAGTTGACAGCGCGGGGATGTGAGCACTTATCAGAATAGGTAGGTAGAGGTCTCCCATGGCTGTATCAACTAAAGATCCTCCAAAAGTTGCAGTTACATAATCATACATGGATTCTCGGGCTCGACCCGTAGCAGAGTCGACGACCACGCATGTGCTTTCCTCAGAACATCTTCCTCATGCATGCGTAAACACCACCATCGGAATTGTGAAGAAATTGTCCACCCGCAGCATATTCGTCGGGACTGTCTGTGAAAAGGTCATCATTTGGGCCCACGCTGTTGGTAAGTACCTCGAACATCCTAGACATCTCGGCCCGCAGGCGCAGGCCATTCTTCATCTCCTCGCCATCTACAGGCGAGGGACCGTGACCTCGTGCGCCGCCGGCCGCAGTTGCATGTGGTGATGCTCGTCCACCATGTGGTGTGATGCTGCCCAGTCGGGTTGAGGCAAGACTGGGTCCCTTGCACCCAGGAGCAATCCCCGGGCTCGGTGTAGCTCGCTGCCCGACACCGGCGCTGACAATGGAGCTGTGGCGGCCAGCAAGGGGCGCATCAAGCGGTGCCTGCCCTCCACGCGACATTCGCGCCATCCCGGCCATCGTCAATGCTGCCATCTCCCGCTGCCGTGGATCATCGCTCTTGTCGGCGAGGCTAAGCCCGGGCGGCGCGCATGCCCTGAGTTCCTTGACGGTCTTCCAGAGGCGCTGGCTAACGTGGCTTTTGACCGACATATCCTCGACAAGCACCATGGACATGTTGAACTCCTCCCGGCATTGAGCGCTGAAAATCTCGGGGTGATGGGTTGATGCAAGAAAAAGACAGGCGATGGCCGAGGTTAGGAAGTGGTGGTAGAACACCTGGATACGGCGGTACACGTCCGTATGCGTGTTGAGGAGGCTGAGATACCGTATCGTCTCCTTGGCGAGATCGACGACGAGTTGGGCAAGATCGCGATTCTGTGCAATGCTGTGGCCAGAATGGAGAATAGGCGTGTACAGCCAGATGCGGATCTGTCACGTCAGTTGGGTTGCGATAACTTTCAGCCTGGAGAAGATCCTACCTGGTTCAGCCTCAGCCTCGTCCAGATCTGGAGGCGGTCAATGTCATAGCTGGATGTTCCTGGTATGGGTATTTGTGTTGTGAGACCGTCGATCTTGATCTCCTCCGGAACCGTGTCATACCAATCCAGTATTTCTTGGTCTAACCTCTCAAAAAGACTGGGCTGCATTTCGTCAAGATATATGGGGTCGTAGCAGTCAACAAGCTGCCAAACTCTGGCGCCCAACCTTGAGAAGGCGATCATTGATTTGAGATAGGGGTACTCGTCCTACAAGACCAATGAGCATAGGTTTGACGATAGTGTAGGAGCCCGAAGGTTAGAGAAGCGGGATATGGGCCGGGGGGG